>CM076579.1:1253246879-1253403869 GCA_034641835.2 Pinus albicaulis | reverse complement strand
AACTCCCCTTTCTCCATCTATAAAAGCTTGCTCATCTCCTTTGCAAGCTAGTTCCCAATAGCCATCAGAGCCTAATGCTGCAAGAGCCTTGATTCATTCCCTTAAGGTCAAATCCAAGCAAGGAGATTATTGTCGAGACATCCGAAGAGAGAGGCTTGTCCTATCCTCGATAGGATTTTTTGAGACGTGTTCCGCTGACGACCCTCCGAAGGAGAATTCAACGTCAGAGCCAGGTTGTATCCTCCTTTGATTGATTAATGATAAACGACTATTGGTTATGGTTCCACTCTTGTTGATGATTATGGTAATGAGTTATGTCTTCTCTGACTGACATATAGTTGCATATACTGGATTTTACGCTTGCGTTTGTTGTGTTTCTTGCGTGTGCAGGTGTACGGTCATGGAGATCGTGAGGATCGCGATCTGCCAGAGCTAAGGAACGAGAGCACTACTTTCTCTACAAGTGACAGTGTTGGATTCTAGGTAAGCCTTCATCGCTAGTTGGTTTATTTTCAATTAGGAACCTACACTATAGCATGTGACGATTGTTGCTAGACCCGGTCTGGGCTAGTAGGGATCACCTCTGTCCGCAGAGGGGATTTACCTCTTCAACAAATTGGCGACTCCGCTGGGGATCGAACCCAAAATATCTGGTTTCGTAGACTCCCCTTCCTCCATCTATAAAAGCTTGCTCATCTCCTTTGCAAGCTAGTTCCCAAGAGCCATCAGAGCCTAATGCTGCAAGAGCCTTGATTCATTCCCTTAAGGCAAAATCCAAGCAAGGAGATTATTGTCGAGACATCCGAAGAGAGAGGCTTGTCCTATCCCCGATAGGCTTTTTCGAGATGTGTTCCGCTGATGACCCTCCAAAGGAGAATTCAACGTCAGAGCCAGGTTGTATCCTCCTTTGATTGATTAATGATAAGCGACTATTGGTTATGGTTCCACTCTTGTCGATGATTATGGTAATGAGTTATGTCTTCTCTGACTGAAATATATTTGCATATACTGGATTTTACACTTGCGTTTGTTGTGTTTCTTGCGTGTGCAGGTGTCCAGTCACGGAGATCGTGAGGATCGTGATCTGCCAGAGCTAAGGAATGGGAGCGCTACTTTCTCTACAAGCGACAGCGTTGGATTCCAGGTACGCCTTCATCGCTAGTTGGTTTATTTGCAATTAGGAACCTACACTATAGCGTGTGACGATTGTTGCTAGACCCGGTCTAGGCTAGTAGGGATCGCCTCTGTCCGCAGAGGGGATTTACCTCTTCAACAAATTGGCGACTCTGCTGGGGATTGTCTAGCTTGTTGTTGTTCTGCTTTGTAAGCTACAGACGGAGCCTAAAGTTAGCCAGATAGCCTTCGAAACGCTATTGCTCTGCATTAGCGAAGTAGATCAAAGCTGCTTCAGTCAATCTCCGGTTTAGTTTATGAACTGAACACTTGGAGTATTGTCTTGTCTTTTCAGTTGTTTCTCGATTCTGCTTGCTTGATCGACTCTTTTGGCTGGCTCTTTTTGTGATTTTGGCTTTTGGTCAGCTTGATCATCACTGGTCTGCTTGTTGGGTTGCCTATTTTTATTTTTCCATAGCAAACTTGACTGGCGTGCTTTACAGCCTGACAGTCGTGCCCATTGGCGCAGGTTTCTAGTGTATTACCCGCGCCAATTCATTTCTGGTGCTAGTTTGATCCTCACAGTCGCGCTAATCCTGTGAGGTACTAGGGTTTGCTCTGTTATGACCTTCCTAAGCTTGATCAGTGTGTTTGGTATTTTTTTTTCGACTGCTTCAGTGTTTTGGAGCCTTGTTTGACTGGCTGTGACCTTCGTCCTTTGGTTGTTTGCCCGTTTCCATCGATTTCACATTCTAGCCCTGGGGCATCTAGGTGCTCTTGTGTGTCGAGCCTCCCTCGGGAGTTTTTGGTTTCTATTTGTTCAGTCAACCTTTTGATTTCTCCCTTGCATTAGTTTAGCGGTTGTTTATTATTTTATTGCGTTATTTGGGTGATTGTTCTCTTCTTCATTTGAGTTTCGCTTTGTCTCGCTTTGGGCCTAGATTACATGGTCCGTTTGAGTCTTTGGGATTCTCTTGGTTTTGGGGGACTTTTTTGCCAATTTGGAGATCTGATTGTGTGTTTGCATTGAGTGAGATTTGTTTGTTTTTCTCTTTCCTCATTGCTTCTCAAATTTCTCTTTTCATTAGTTTTCATTTTGTTTAGTGCACTTTGCTATTAAACATTGAAAATACAAAAAATCTCTTTTGCTTTCGATTAGTTAGTGCAAATTAAAATCTTTTCGGTGTTATTAGTGATTAGTGACTTTGAGAGAAATTTTTTTGGTTTCCATTAGCTGCATTAGATACTTTGCTGGTTGTTCTCTGATCATTTTATTATTGTATGAAAAGCTCTTAACTCTCTTGTAATTAGCTTTCATCAAATGAAATGGTATACTACGGCATATAGTGTGCATTTAGGAGATTTCGAGACATAACACTCACTAGGGCCTGAAAAATGAAACGTAATTGAAGATAAACATTAAAATTTATTCAATTTACACTAAGCCAGCATTGAAACATTAACGCAACATTTAGTGGTCTAGGCTAGAGACGTGTTCCGGCGTTTTTAAACCTAGTAGCTGTCGTTCGCCTCTTGGCTTTAGACAGCACTAGTACGGACTTGTGCTCCCCATACCGTCGAGTATATAAAGGGAGACCCCACTAGGTTTCTATCCTTTATCCATAGGAAGCTGAGTCTGCCGCCCTATACCCGTGATACACCGGACACAACATTCGGGGAGATTGCCTGCACGTACGTTAAGTCCTTGGTTGATTTCTTTTTCATTTTGAAACCAAGGTGTATATTGTAGTTCACGGTTATTTGGTACACCCTTTGCCTAGTATTCCAGAGTAGTCATTTGATGTTTTTTGACTCTTTAAATTTAAAAGGATCACCAAGCGCTTGTCCTTTCATGCTTGCTTCAAAATTGAAAGAGATAGAGTCACCTTTCATCCGTTTCTCGACTCTTAAAACATGAAACGGTGAAGTTTCTAAGTTTCAATGTGGTAAGATAAATCACCCGCGATCACACGCCCTGTTAGATTTTGCTTGTTGGCCATTTGATTCTATGTCTTGACTCTTTTTCAGCCCATGTGTGTTGTGCTTGATCTTTTTGTCATTGTTTTCACAGTGGCGGAACCTTCTGTTGCGTCTACTGGTAGTCCATATATGGACGATTCATCAGAGGATTCTCAATCCTCTGAACCTCAGCAGCCCATCGTTTCCAAGCTTCCCTTTGGAGGACCAGTTGAGTTCAATTGGCCCTTTTCCGACCCTTGGTTTGGATTGGGAGTAGGGGAATATTTCCCTCCTCTTACATCGGGTTCGCCTTTTATAGCTGCTGTCATTCCTCCTAGTCCTTGCCGTCTGTTATGAGATCTAGCGGCAGGTTTAAATATGAGTGATTCTCCTAGCAAGGAAATCCCCACGTCTGGTGAAGATTACCAGTTATTCCCTCGACAGTTATTCCCAGAAGACAACCCTGAACCATCTGTTATGTCATCACCCGGTCCCTCATTACCAGCAGGGTATAGATCCTTGGGTCAGATTATTGCTGCCACCGCCTCTATGGGGGTATCCGCTCCTTCTACGAGGCTGGTTGTTCCTTCATTGGGAATGTCTCCATGGACACCTGTCACGTCATCCCCTCAGGTCACTTCTGTACCCGTCAGGCCCACTGTCTGTGTGGCTGCATCTACGCCTGCTGTTACCACTCAGTCCGTAAGGACCACATCGCTTCCTGAAGACATCTATATAGCATCTGCTATCCCGGAGAACATCTCTCCAGAGGAGTATCGATTGTCCTTACAACAATCGAACCCCGAGGTCGGAAAATCCTCTCAAGATCCCAACCACTCGTATTTTTCGCATTATGCACAGGATGGTACACCCGTGTACGTCTTTCCATATCAGTATGATGAGCATGGGAACCCTTTACGTTTACCTGCTCCTGAGGCTCAAATTCATGCTCAAGGTTTACCGTATAACCAGGCTGGACAACCTTATAACCCGCAAGGACAACCTTTTCAAGACCAAACTTCGCGCCAGCCTGGCTATCCTTATGACCCACAAGGACAACCCATACAGGGATACCCTCCGAGCCAGAAAGGGCCATTATACGGTCCGCAAGGATAGTATTACAACCCTTCAGGTCAACTCGTGCAGCCTCTCCCTGGAGTCCTACCTGGGCAACCTCAAGGACTCACAGGTCACTCGGGGTACAAACCCGGGCCGGTATACAGGCCTGGGGGGCAAGTCCAACCTTCTCAACCCATGCAACCTCGGTATCCTCTTGGTCCCAATGTTGCACATCAGCCAGGACCATCTTATGGTCTTGTTGCGGGTCAAACCGGTTATCAGCCACCACCTGGCTCCATTCTGCCACCAGGCCAACTGGCCAATCCGGCACAACCTGGTGTTCGTCCACCAAGCCAGCCAGCCCATCCGGCACAACCTGGTGCTTCTCAACAGCCAGGTCAACCTGCACAACCAGCACAACCTATTTATCCGGGTCAACCTGTTCAACCAGGGCAGCCCGTTCAGCCAGGTCAGCCTGTCCAACTAGGTCAGCCTGCACATCCTGTCAACCTTGCCCAACAGCCGAATTATTCAATGCCGCAACCAAATCAACCGCTGCACCCTAATTATCAGGCTCAGCAGGGTTCCACCTATCAGCAGCCCTCTCAACCTCAAGGCGGTTACTATTCTCATGGTCAATACCGACCAAATTATAGCTAGCCGCAAGGTTCTAACTATTACTCTCAACAACCCAGCTACACCTATGCTCAGCAGCCAAATCCACATACTTCTCATATGGGGCCGACATATAATCAAGGTCCATACTTCGGTTATCAAGCCCCGTACGCTGGTTACCAGCAACCAAATCAGACTGGTTATACGCCCTATACCCCCTCCGGTCAGAATCCTGCTGGACAGAACCCATGGGGGCAAAGATATTCTCAACCAGCGTGGAGTACAGGTACTAGTCCTTATCGAGGGCCAGGCATGCCGTTCAATCCGAAATTGCCGTTCTTGGCTACCTTGGAATTACTAGATGTTTCGAAATTAACTAATGATCCGATTCTGCACAATCCTTATTGGCCTCCGGTTCCGACCAAGGTACCCGGCGATTGCCCAAAATTTGAGGGTAAAGCTGGAGAAGATCCCCAAGCTCACGTAATGACTTACCATCTTTGGTGTTCGTCCAACTCTTGGGTGGAAGATTTGATTCGTCTACGTCTCTTCCAACGTACTCTTACTGGCGCTGCTGCCAAGTGGTATATCGAATTACCCCGTGGCATATTTCAAGATTTCAATACGTTAGCCATGGATTTTCTGACACACTTTCAGTTATCAGTTCGCTATGAAGCCGGGATGCATCTCCTGACCTCGTTGAAGCAGGATAAAGCCACCCACATCTCGGATCACATCCATGAGTGGCGACATCGTTGTAGACTGATCAAGTTTGATATACCTGATCAGCTACTAACTCATTGGTTCACCACATCCTTCGTTAACAAAATCGCTTAAGATATTGCTATGGGGGCATGTGTGACTGAAGAACAAGCCATAGCGCGTGCTCAATATCTTGATCTGGTATACTCTCAGTCCGACACGCTTTATGATATTTTGATTGATGCTCCACGCCCAGGAACCTCTAAAGCTCCACCTACCCCTGCGGTGGATGGTGTTATTGGTTCCGTATCTCAGAATTCTCGAAAATATTCAAATGGGAAGCAGAAGTCCAATTCTTCCAACAATTCTGCTTCTCCCACCCCTCCAGATTCTGGCAAAACTGCGGAGGTCAATGCCGTTCAGGCCAATCCCACGGAAAAGACCTCCAAAGGGAAAAAGAAGGGCAAAGGTATATCCAAATTCGATGCTCCGAAGCCATTGTCTTCCAAACCTCGGACTGAGGATGGTTCTCAACGTAAACCGAAGTACCCCTGCCTTATTTGTGAAGGAGATCACTATACCAAGGATTGTCCCCGATGATCCGAAGTTAGTCAACTTCTCAAAGGTTCCAAAGGGACTCTAGCAGTTCTTAAAGAACCGTTCCCGTCTCAACAGACCCAGATGGTTGAACAGCCATTGCCATCTGCACCATTTGGGTCCCAGGTCTTTATGATGAATGGTGCTGCACCTATCTCCATTGCTACACGTTTGAAGGATTATACTGGATCGCGCCAGGTAGCTGGGAAGGAAGTTGTGGATGGCCCACCTCCCCCACCTGTCTCCGGTCCGTTGGAAATTGAGAAGCCTACTGCTGAACCTGTTGTGAGGCTGCCTTCTAAAGGTGATCTATGAAGATCTTCCTACAACCCAAATGCCCGTGCCGCTCAGCACTACATTATTGTTGAGGATTTGGCGCAGGCGCCTTCGGCTATGTCTGCATTGGAAGTTCTTCAAAGTTGCTCGTCACAACAAAAAGCTTTATTGTCTGCAATCGGTGGGATCGATCCCACTGATTCTAACCTTCTCACCTTCGACTTAGAAAATTTCACCCCCCGACTTCCACATCAGATTGCTCTTGTTATTCAAGTTGGGATCAACGGTCTTAACATCCATAGGGCCGTCGTAGATGAAGGTGATTCTACCTGTGTCATGTCATCTGCTTGCTGGAAGGCCATTGGCTCTCCAGCCCTTTCATCATCTCCCAATGCCTTAGAGGCATTCGATGGTCGGGAATCGAAACCCCTGGGCGTTCTCGAGAGTTTACCGATTACCTTACAGGGGAAGACAGTCAACGTAGAAGTAGAAGTGGTTGACACCAAGCTTAACTACAATATACTTCTCGGCCGCAGTTAGACTCACGCCATGCTATGCGTGCCATCCACCCTCTTTCGACTTCTTAAGTTCCCTCACGAGGGAAAAATCGTTACGGTGGATCAGTTGTCTTTCTTCACCTCCACCTCCGAGAACAACGTTCCTTACGTGGATCAGATCCCAAATCCCCCTGATAGTATAGGACCCGGTCTCTTCAAAGACCCCGTCCTCATGGGTATTTTTCCCGCACCGCCACTGCACACCGCTCAAGTTAATATGATCTCTAGGTCTGACGACCCATGGCTCATCCCTTCGCCTGAGCAGGTGTTTGATTTTGGAGAATCGATGCCCTTAACTCCAGTAGAGATTAATTACTGTGAAATCATCGCCGCATCTGATCCTCCCCCTCCTTAGCATGCTCCTTCGAGCATGGCTTTAGATGTCTACTATCAATCCCCCTGGCTCAGTGAGGTTGACTCGCCTGATCCTCTTAAAGAGAATTTTCCTTCTAACGAGGCCATTGTTGAAACCATGTCTCTTGAGGAGCTGCCTTGGAGCGATACGCATCATCGTTCCTCCTTTATGCCTAGCTTGGGGGCAATGTCAGATAGTCTAGAGCGTTTTGCATCTCAGGTTCCCACTCCACCTCTCCAAACACCCAATTGAATCATGAGTTCCTTTCAGAGGGAAACCTGAGCAACATCACTCAAACTATTTCGATTGACATCTCCGTTAAACCGGGGATATTTGAGAATATACACGTGGGAGTAACTTGTTCTCCTGATGAGATACGAGTTTATACTGATCTTTTTCGAGAATTTAGAGATGTGTTCGCTTGGTCCTATGAGGAAATGCCCTTGATTGATCCCAGCATAGTAGTCCACAAGATTCCTACCTATCCTGGTGCGAAACCCGTGCGCCAACGCCTACGCTCAGTGCATCCTCGCAAAGCTGCTGCCATTAAAGTAGAAGTTGAAAAACTTCTGAACGCGGGCTTCATTTACCCAATTCCCCTCACAGACTGGGTTTCAAATATTGTCCCTGTATATAAGAAACATGGTACTATAAGGGTCTGCGTTGATTATTGTGATATTAATCGCGCCTGCCCTAAGGAAAACTATCCTACTCCATTCATAGATCAAATCATTGACGAATGTGCCGGGAGTGAGATTTATTTCCTAATGGACGGCTTTTCTGGGTATAATCAGATAAATATTCTACCTGCTGATCAACACAAGACTGCATTCATCTGTCCATGGGGAAATTTTTCTTATAAAAAGCTCCCGTTCGGCTTGAAGAACGCTGGAGCTACTTTCCAGCGTGCTATGTCTTACGCATTCCACGACATACGCCATATCATTCAGCCGTGTCTGGACGACCTGCCAGCTCACTCAGTTTGGCGGGAGGACCATCCCGAACACCTCCGCCAGATTTTCCTTTGCTGTCGACGCTATAATATCCAGCTCAACCCTCATAAATGCGTCTTTTGCATGGATTCTGGCCGTCTTTTGGGGTTCATAGTCTCCAAGGACGGGATTCACCTCGACCCCCTAAAGGTCGAGGCCATTGTCAATCTCCCATCACCATCTTCGATACATCAATTGCAGAGTCTGCAGGGAAAAGCTAACTTCCTACGACGCTTTATACCGAACTACGCGAAAGTGGCCAAAGGATTCACGCGTATTTTAAAGCAGAACATTCCCTTTCATTGGGAAGACATTGCTCAACAATCCTTTGAGAAGCTTAAGACGTTACTTGTTAATGCTCCGTTGCTTCGGCCTCCAAACTATCACCGTGATTTCACTCTATACTTGGTCGCCGCCTTCAGCACCATAGCTATGGTTCTGGTGCAGGATGACGATAATGGAAATGAACACATTTTTTACTATCTATCATGAAATCTTCTCGACACAGAAACACGTTATGCTCACGTCGAGAAGCTAGCTTTAGCAGTTGTACAAGCTGTGAAGCGTTTTCGCCACTACATCCTGCTGCGTTCTGTAACCGTGGTTTTGGATTGCAACCCCATGACGTATATTCTATCTCGACAATTACTGGGGGGAAAATACTCCAAATGGATCGTTATCCTTCAGGAGTTCGACTTAGAGTTTACTACTGCTAAGTCGACCAAATCACTGGTTTTCGCGGATCTCATTTTCTCCCTCCCAACAGACTCCACACCCTCTCACTCTGAAGATCATATCCCAGACGAAACGCTCTTCCTTATCAGCACTCGTGACCCGTGGTATGGTGATATTATTGTGTATCTTCAAACATCGACGTTCCAGTCTGAGTTGACCAAAGATGCCTGACGTCAGATTCGGCATCAGTCTCAACCCTACCGCATTGTAGGAGATACATTATACCGGGTTGGAGTAGATTTAGTGCTCTGCCGGTGCTTGACATTGGAAGAGGCTGAACGAGTCTTAAATGAATGTCACAGTGGTGCCTGTGGTGGTCACATGTCTGGATATGCCACCGCCCAAAATATTCTGCATGCGGGTTACTTCTGGCCGTCAATCTTTAAAGACTTTATTGTCACAGTCCGCAAATGTCATTCGTGCCAGGTTTTTCAGTGCAAGATGCGCGCGCCACCCCTCCCTCTGCACCCTGTCATTACCGTCGACCCTTTTGAAAAATGGGGCATATATTTCATGACGTGTAACCCTCATTCGGCTGGGGGGCATGTGTATATAATCGTCGTTGTCGACTACTTTAATAAGTGGGCCGAAGCGATGCCTACACTAGCCGCCGATGGTAAGACAGCTGCTAAGTTTATCTTCAACCACATTATTGCACGTTTCGGGGTCCCTTAAGCCATTGTTACCGATCATGGTACTCACTTTCGAGATTACATGATGGCCGAGCTGACATCAAGATTGGGCTTACGACATGATAGCTCAACGCCATATTACCCCCAGGAAAATGGCCAGGTTGAGGCTGTGAACAAGGTTTTGGTCACAATGCTTCAACGAGCAGTTGGAATTCATAAGTCCAATTGGCACCTCCAATTGTTCTCAGCTCTATGGGCATACCAGACATCAGGAAAGAGTGCGACCGGATTCACACCATTCCAATTGGTGTATGGTCTGGAAGCAACTCTTCCCGTTGAGTGCGAAATTCCTTCCCTAAAGTTGGCTGTGGAACTTTTACCCGACACTTCTTCTAAAGAAGAGCGTCTCTTGTATTTGGAACGGTTGGATGAAACCCGCCGCTTGGCTGCCTTAGTCATTGAGGCACAGAAAAAGCGGGTCAAAGCGCACTTTGATCAGTCAGTCTCTCCACGTTCCTTTGTCGAAGGGGACCTTGTCCTCCTATGCGACCAAGCGCACGATAAAATCGGGGCAGGAAAGCTCCAACCCATGTGGCATGGGCCTTACATTGTGAAACGAGTATTGAAAAATGGGGCTTATGAGCTCATTTATTATGAAGGAGTTCCGTTGGCGTAGCCTAGAAATGGGCTGTACCTTAAGAAATACTACGCTTGAAGTCATTTTTGGTGTGTTGTGTGTACATAGGTGTGTATATTCATTTGTGTGCATGTGTGGTGTGGTGTGCAAGTAAGCATATTTCTGCTGATCGGGTCTTCCTGATTGTGCAGATGTCCATTACTCCGTTTGTGGGTTTCGCAGATGGTGCCTCTCGCAGTACCAGGAATCTGTCTTCGACAGCTTGGGTAATCTATGATCCTGCTGGTGAGTTGGTTGACTTGCAAGGTGTGTGTCTGGGTCCTGCTACAAATAATATCATAGAATATAGTGCTGTATTGGAATGATTAACCGAGGCTGTGGACCTCGACATTTGTGAATTACTTGTGTATCTAGACTCACAACTTGTAGTATTACAACTTAATGGACATTATTCAGTAAGAAATCCATCCATTTTACATCTGTATCTGCGTGTTCGTCTGCTGGAAAGAAATTTTGACTATATTACATATCAACACATACCCAGACATATGAATACATTAACAGATGCAGTAGCTAATTTGGTTCTAGATAGACATTTGCGCAATTTATAAACAAAACATCATCACATGTAAAAATATCCATCCAGGAATAGGTATGTATATATGTATGTGTCGAAATGTTTACATAGTGTGCATCACATAAAATAAAAAATATACATGTTCGTCTTAATACATCCGAAGACGACATGTCTCTCAAAAATATATGCATGAAAGAAGCCCTAGGTGTCTAATCCGCATGGTGCTCGTGGTAACATGCTACCGCACGCACTAAGCATCTCAAAAGTCGGTGGAGGCGACTAGGCACTCCCACCGTATGTCTCTGATACGCCATCGGGACATCTGCCAGCCGGGCGTAGTCTGGAATCCCCCGGGCGATCCCCTCAAGGTTCTGGATCAACTCTCCTCCCTCGGCACCCTCCGCTTGAGGATCAGCTGCGGGCTGAGTTCTCCATGCAATAGGAGACATACCGACAGGTCTCTCTGGGCCGACATTTGCATACATATAAAACTGTTGTTAGAATGGACATGTATTACCAAAAAATCATAAAACATAAAAAACAAAAGAGAGTATCATACCCAACTCCTCATCCCAATCCTCCCCCTCCGGGAGCAGAAGATCGGGATCTCCGGTGAAATCGGTCCCAGCATAGGGCCAGTCCTCGATCACGATTAACTGACGCCGTAACCATCCAAAAAACTCAGGCCTCCAAGACATCTGTTGGCCTCCTCCTGACCTGGGCATAAGTGCTGCCCAGCGAGCCATCCTCGGCTCTCATGGTACCGGCTCAGCAACTATGGCCCCTTGGCCCTGGAAGATAGGTAGTCGTTCCAGGATGAACGAAACCAAAATGGAACCGTAGCCAAACTGCTTTAGTTTGACTTTCTTGCATCTTGTCAGCTGCCTCTTGATATTGGTTGTCACCGCTGTAGCCCAATCAAACAGTGTAGGACTCATACACTCAGAGGATAGTATGAGTTGGGCTTTGGTTGCCTCATGTGGAGCTTGCGATCCCGTAGCTCGAGTAATGGTGTGTAGCACTACTCTGAGTGCTAGATCCTCGACAGTGTGGATGTCCACCTTCCCGCTTCCTGATCCGGTTCGTGCCCCTGGGCACACCCTCGCCATTACTTGCTCCATCTTTTCACCAGAAGGTCTGCTGCTTGTCAAGATGGACACCAGACCTCTGCGCGACAGTCCAGTTATGAAATATACGCCGGAAACCTCAAGTTCCAACACTTGGTCCCGAATCTTAAACACTTCTTCATTTTTATCCCATATACTGACCAAGTATTGTAGTAGCTCCAGTTGAGCCCGTAAGCAAGGCGTCAGGAAGAAATTTTTGAGTCCACAGTTCTTAAGTGCATTCATACACGCTTCATTCTCCATAGCTAGTTCATCCTCTTCCCCATGCTCCCTCTCCTTCCATTCGATAACCATTATGCTTGAGTACCCTGCATCAACATGACCAAAAAGCCTCGATTAGATCTCTGTTATGCTTGAAATTTCATCTGGATCATTCACAATTCAAAAATTTAAAGCAGAAAATTGAGTTCTACCGTTGGCGCGACTTTTTCCCTAACAATCGCGCCCTTTGGCGCAGCCCCTTTGTATGCAAAAGGCCATTGGCGCAGGTCCGTGCCCGATACCCGCGCCAATGGGTAGAGCCCTAAAATTTTAAATTTTTTTCCACAGAAGACTAATTTGTAATGGAAATCTCTAGAAAATGGATCGAAATGGAGTTCAAGGAAGCGCCCCTTACCTGGAACTAACAGGGATATGAATGATAGCCCGGATCAATCGCAGTCGTCGTCAGAAGTTTGCACACAAATGGACCACTGTTGCTCTCCAATGAGGTAAATAATAAAAGTAATTTTGCTTTTACCATTTGAGACTTATTTATAACTTTTGAAATCTAATTAGGTTTTAAAAGTCATTTTTATTAATATTTTAATATATTCTGTCAAAAATGGATTTTATGCTTGCCTTTATGTGCAGCAACAGGTTTTTATGCAACTTAAACGGTGACATGAGTTGTATTTTATACTTTTTCGAACTCGGTAAATACACGGAAAAGTCACTTTTGGAGTCATATTTTAGCTTTTTTCTGACTCTCTAAACATGAAAATATTGCCAAGGCCCTTGTCGTTTCGATCTCGTTAAAGTGACCACGAAACGACATCTACCTAGTATACATTTACCCCTTTTTCGGGCTGGGATAGATTATTTACGAAAAAGGAATACCCTAGCCTATTGTGACTAGGAGGTTTTCTCAGACAAAGTTTTCTACCTTTTCGGGTCTGAGAAACTATTTACGAAAAGGGACCGTTGGAGTTTACTTTTCCGCTGTCTTTTAAAACTCTCTAAACATGAAAAGACACCGAGTTCTCCCTTTGTCAGACTTGTTAAACCCTGATGACATTGGATTCAGTCGTAATGACGGTATCTGAGTTCCTCCTTCCTAGGGATCATTAAATGTGCTAGGATGGGCTTATACAGTGAGCATATGGTATCCTCTTCAAGCTTGTGTAAAAATAAAGAGGTACCCGCCAGAAATGGTGGGGAAAGTGAAACCAACATCATTATCGTGTCGGTAGTATGTCACTCTTGAACATGGCACTTGTCTGCGTTCGTGTCGGGTTGGGGACATCTCATATCGTTTCTTCACTTGCCTCCGTGGGTTTGGGTGATCCCTTTTGACCTCTCATATTCTCTTTGCCTTGTCATCATGACCCTTGATCTTTTGATGTCAAATACTGCCAAATCCAGTGTTGTGCCACCTATATGTTCAAGAGAAGTTGACCTCTATAGATTTCAAACTTCCTCTGATTCTCATCTAATCTTGATTCACAAAGACATTATGTTCCTCTGTCTCGTGTTGATGATGTGGGAAACACTATGGCCCACCTTCGATCAAGGTCACTTCCTATCGACTTCAGCTCATTATCCAAGACGCTGATCTAGAGACTCCCTTCTGGTACCTTGGAGCCTGCATGCCTCAATGGCGGGTTCTTCGCATTCGACGTGAGGTTTTCATCATTGGCCTCCGATCGAGTGATTTTACGGGTGTTCGACGCTAGCTCATTGATTCACACGCCATGGATTGTACCTATAGTACCTTGAGGACCATTGTCATTATTGGTGGTACCTCTCGCGTCTGTTAACAACTTTCATCATTGGCTGGTAATCAAGCGATGTTCTTGCATGTTCGACTTCAGCTCACATATTCACATGCTTGAACTTGTACTTAGTTCAGGTCGAGATGGAGCGCAAGACCCTGGATTCCTGTCTGTTATAATCCAGGCTGCGATTTTTTGGATTCTTATGATTAGTTACATCACTCACTGATTGGATGGCTACGACCATACCTGAGTCTATTTATCGATCCTCACTGGATGGCTGCGTCCATACCTTGGATCTGGATTATTGCATACTCTGTTATGGATGGCTGTGCCCATACCACATATATATCATGTATCTGAGATATCAGTTGTATTTCTCTACGCAGGTTTTCCGACGGCGGTGTTTTCAGTTGGACACGTTCTCGTAAAGAATTTCACCCCTCTCTCTCTTTCGGGCCTCATGCTTTAGGGGGCATCTGTTACACAAAAATTTGTCACCGTCCCTGCAATTCCCCATCCCGCACAATTGGAGGGCTCATTCCGTGACTTGTGAGCAGTGACATGACTTGAAATCACTTTCATGACACCCCTCTGAACATGAGCTTTCATTTCCCTGAAGACAACTCCTTGTGAAAAACCCTAAAAAACACCCCTTTTTGCATTGGCGCGGGAAGCCAGTTCAGTACCCGCGCCAATGGGGGAAATCCTTCATATAGGGTGTGCAAAATGGCGCTCTGTCTCAGAGTCGCACTCGCGCCAGCCATTTTAAGGAGTGTTTTTAAAAAATAAATGGCGGAAGTTTCGTCCTAACCAATTCATAAACTGGTATCTAATTTGAGTTGGGAGGTTTGGCTCCGGATCTCCATGTAGAGGAAGTGGTTTGCCACCTCTCATGGAAGCTTCCTTGAGGATAGGGCCAATCCCATGATTATAGGGATCCCAACTCCCCTTCCTCCATCTATAAAAGCTTGCTCATCTCCTTTGCAAGCTAGTTCCCAAGAGCCATCAGAGCCTAATGCTGCAAGAGCCTTGATTCATTCCCTTAAGGCCAAATCCAAGCAAGGAGATTATTGTCGAGACATCCGAAGAGAGAGGCTTTTCCTATCCCCGATAGGCTTTTTCGAGACGTGTTCCGCTGACGACCCTCCGAAGGAGAATTCAATGTCAGAGCCAGGTTGTATCCTCCTTTGATTGATTAATGATAAGCGACTATTGGTTATGGTTCCACTCTTGTTGATGATTATGGCAATGAGTTATGTCTTCTCTGACTGACATATAGTTGCATATACTGGATTTTACGCTTGCGTTTATTGTGTTTCTTGCGTGTGCAGGTGTCCGGTCATGGAGATCGTGAGGATCGTGATCTGCCAGAGCTAAGGAACGGGAGCGCTACTTTCTCTACAAGTGACAGCATTGGATTCCAGGTAAGCCTTCATCGCTAATTGGTTTATTTGCAATTAGGAACCTGCACTATAGCGTGTGATGATTGTTGCTACACCCGGTCTGGGCTAGTAGGGATCGCCTCTGTCCGTAGAGGGGATTTACCTCTTCAACACCTCCATCTAAGGGAAATTTCGAGCTAAGTGGGCAAAGGGAGCACATGCAACCATACCTCCAGGTGTGAGGTGGGGCGATGTGAAGCCCTAGTCTCAGAATTGTAGAAATTTGGAAAAGATCCATTGGATTTTTCTCCATATGGATCAGGGGCCCACAATATTTAGTAGTAGAAGGATCGGTGTTAGTTAGATATTGAGGAGTGCAGAGCAATGTTGATAGCAAAGTAGGATGATCAGTAGAAAATTCAACAACAATACAATTTTCCCTTTAGATAGTTGCAAACACAATTGATTCAATGTTTTTTTTGGATGCTTCTAAGTTGCAAGTGTTGTAGTAGTAACAACAACAATGAGAGGTGTTGAATGCAACACATTCCACATGTGAAAGATAGGGGTGGTTGATAATCATTTTCTTATTGAGAGGGAGTGTTGAAAAATGCAACAAGAAATTATCAATTCCACATCAGTAGAAAACTTGGAGGAGTTAAAGGAGATGAAATTGCTCATGTTACTCAGATAGATTAGTTAATTCAAGTTAGGGGCATGAATTTTAGTTGTAGTAGTGATTCCTAAATTTTAGGATCCTAGGTTGAGTTAATTTCAGTTGTAATCACTTAAACTAGTTCTAATTGTTAATAGAACTAGTTGGTGGTTATTTAAGTAGTGGGTGATCAGTCTAACTCAGAGATCATCTAGTTAACTTATCAATCAATTAATAGTCGAGACTACCAGCTTGATTTTTCATTATATTCCTTTTAGTGTTACAACACATATATATACATGTCGAAGCATTCATAAACTCTAATCCATTAAACCTGGATTAGAACATAACCGTACTTCCCTTGACCGGATCTACAAAATACCAGGGGCCGAATACCATTGTCCCCCAAAACCATCTACAAACCCATGCACAAAACCATGGGTGGGTCTGCCCACAGAATTTTTTTTGCTTGGGTGCATGAGACTAATTGTGGAAAGTATATAACACATACCCAAAATTCTCACACTTTTTGTTTTCTTTCCACAAGGAGCCACAAGAGAGCTTAATCATCAGTCCAACTCTGCAACACCCATTGTTTCTCTACACCAAGAGAAATTCTGAGTTCTGACAGACTTCATTAATGCATCTACAATATTCTTCAAAGTGTCCACCTTTACCAGCAACACCCTTTTATCCTCAACCACATCTCTCACAAAGTGATATTGAATATCAATGTGCTTTGTATTTGAATGATAAGTAGGGTTATTAGCCAAGAAAATTTCACTTTGGCTATCATAGTCTATCCTTATAGCTTGCTGCACCAACCCCATACTTGAACACAATCTCTGCAACCAAACTGCTTCCTTGCTTGCATGAGTGGCTGCCATGTATTCTGCCTCTGTAGTTGAAAGAGCCACTACAAACTGTATTTTACTCATCCAACTGACTGCACCTCCAAATAGGCTAAACACATACCCACTTGTAGATACTCTTTAGTCTAGATCTCCAGCCCAGTCTGCATCAATAAAACTAAAAATGTCCAAAACTCTTTCCAATCCTAGTCTTCCCTGGTAGCACAAACCATAATCATTAGTGCCATGCAAATATCTGAAAACCCTCTTTACTGTTGTCCAATGCTCCGCTGGTTTTGACATAAACCCACTCAATACTCCCACTGCATGTGCAATTTCTAGTCTAGTATAGACCATTTCATACATTAGGCTACCCACTACACTTCCATATGGAACACGAGACATATCCTCCTCTTATTCTTGTGTCTTGGGACACTGCTCAGCAGACAACTTTACACCTACAGGAATAGGAACTTTCACCGATTTACTATCCTGCATATTGAACCTCTGCAATATAGTCTCGACATACTTCCTCTGGTTTAACCAGAGCTTCCTCTTTGCCCGATCTTTCTTAATTTCCATGCCCAAAATATAGTTTGCAGCACTAAGATCCTTCATGTCAAATTTGGAGAACAATTGGGTCTTCAAATCTCTGATGATTTCTTTATCATTTCCAGTAAAAAAACATATCATATGCGTACAAGACCAAATAAATAACACGGTCACCAATTAATTTAAAATAAATATAGTGATCCTCCTTGCTTCTGGTGAAGCCAAGTCCCTGTATATAGGTATCAAATTTCTGATACCACATCCTTGGTGACTGTTTTAACCCATACAAAGACTTCTTTAACCTGCATACCAGTTCTTTCTTACCATTTACCATAAAGCCTTCAGGTTTCTTCATGTAGATCTCCTCTGCCAGATCCCTGTGAAGAAATGTTGTCTTCACATCCATTTGTTCTACCTCAAATTCAAATGCAACAAAAACATATAAAAGTAATCTAATAGAAGTAACCTTGGAAACAAGAGAAAAAATATCACCAAAATCAATTCACAGCACCTAAGAATAGCCTTTTGCTACCAATAGAGCTTTTAATTTCTCCACCTTGCCTTCTACATTCATCTTCTTCTTAAACACCCATTTTCTCCCGATGGGCTTCCTTCCAGCCGAAAAATCCACCAGATCCCATGCCTCATTTTTGTGCAACGATGCCATTTCATCAACCATGGCCTCCTTCCAGAGTTTTCAATCCTCTGAATCTAATGCCTCCCTGACAGTTCTAGGATAATCATCAGCTATGGTTAAATCAAAATTTTATCAGAAAGCAGATGGAATATACCTTTTTGGTTGCCTTCTTCCTCGAACTAATATTCTCATAGCTGGAGTTTGTGGCTCTTCCTCTTCTAAATCTTCTTTTGTTGTAGAGTCTGATTCATCTTTCTTTAGCTCAAACTCTATCTTCTCAAGTTCCTTTGGTAGGAATTGATGTTTAACAACATATTTCACCTCTCTAAACACAACATCTCGACAATACACAACCTTCCTTATTTCCAGGTTCCAAATCTTGTAACCTTTTAAACCATCCTTATACCCAATAAAAATTCACCTTTCAGATTTATTATCCAACTTGGTCCTTTTCTCCTTTGGAGCATGTACATATGCATCACATCCAAATACCCTTAGATGTAAAAGAGAGGGTTTCTTACCAGTCCATACCTCTTGTGGAGTCTTATCCTCCAACGCTGATGAAGGTGGTCTGTTAACTAGGTAACATGCAATCTCCACTGCTTATGCTCAGAATTCCTGTCCTAACTCGGTACCACTGAGCATGCTTCTTGCCTTTTCCATTAACGTTCTGTTCATTATTTTTGCAACTCCATTCTGCTGAGGTGTGTATGGATTAGTCTTCTTCCATGCTATACCACACTTATTACATAATTATTCAAATTCCTTCTTGCAAAACTCTCCACCATTATCTGTCCTCAACACCTTTATCTTCTTCTCTATTTGGTTTTCCACCAGAGCCTTAAATTATTTAAATCTATCAAAGACTTCAGATTTCTTCCTCAAGAAATATATCCATGTATTCCTTGAGAGGTCATCTATGAATGAAACATAGTACACAAAATTTCCCAGTGATGGAGCCGACATAGGTCCAAACACATCACTATGCACAAGCTCTAATATCTTGTTTGCCCTCTTAGCACTAAAAGGAAAACTCACTCGATTCTGCTTCCCATATACAAAATGTTCATAGAAATTGAAATCCAGAGAGAAATTAGACATACCTTCTACCATACCATTTCTATACAGTATCTGAAGGCCCTTATCTCCAATATTTCCAAGCCTTTGATGCCATAGCGTGGTCTTTTCTCTAGAGACCGCTAGGCTTTCTGCTCCACTTTCAGGAACCAAAAAAAATGTTGCACCTATCAATAGCAATGCTACCATGAAGCTTGTACATAGTTCCAATCCGAACTCCCTACATTAATACCAGTGCTCCCCAAATCATCTTGTAGGTATCTTTCTCAAGCACTATTTTAACACCTGCATCATCCATCTTGCTTACAAAAATCGTATTTCTGGCCATGCAAGAATATGCAGAACACTAGGAAGTGTTCTAATCCTTCCACCTTGCAACTTCAACTTTAATTTTCCACGACCGATTATTCTAGCCTTCCTATCATCATCTAAGAAGACATCACCACCATCATACTTCTCATACTCGCAAAACCACTCCCTATGGGGAGTGAAGTGAAAGGATGCACCTGAGTCAATCAACCATGACTCATGATATACATGTGTATTTGAAGAAGAGGCCAAATACACATCCCCACCTTCATCTGAGGTGGTTTTTGCCTCTGTAGAAGAAGCATCCTCATATCCCTTTCCTTTCTCAAGAGTTTTAGATATGTAGTCCTTTTTGTAGTGCCCTTCCTTTTCGCATTTCCAAAACACCTTTACAAACTTCCCCAGAGATTTAGATCTCCCACTCGAAACCTTATTCTTGTTTATGTTCTGGGACCTTCCTTGGATAGACAAGGCATCTCCATTTTGGCCCTCCATATTTCTCTGTCTCATTTCCTCCGACAACAAGGCTGAGATAATGTCATCAAAATTCAAGGTAGTTGTATTGATACCTATTGCAATAACCAGTCTGTCCTACGAATCTGGTAGAGAACACAACAAACTGATGCAATTATATTCATCTGATATTTTAATATCAATAGATAACAACTGACTTACCACAATATTGAAGGCATTCTGATGCTTTGTCACCGAGTCTTCATCCTTCATCCTTAGGTTATATAGCTTTTTTCGCAGGAACAATTTATTCACCAGAGACTTAGATTGGTAGAAAGTCCCTAGCTTGTCCCACAAAGTCTTCGCCATAGCTTCCCCAGATACATTCAACAATACTGAATCTGAGACACACAAAAATTTTGTGCTCTTTTCCTTTCGAACCAGCTTCTTCCAATCTTCATCTGACATTTCCGTTGGTTTAGTACCCGGATCTACCGTGATCCACTGATCTTTATCCACCAGCAGATCCTCCATCTTGAGCTTCCACAACTCAAAACTCCGACCATTAAATTTCTCTATCTCTATCTTTCCACCACTCACGATCTTCTTTCACCACAATAATCGATCCCGCAGATCTCCCACTGAACAAGGTCTTCCACAGGTGTGTTAGTGTGTTTGGTGCACGCATGTATGAAATCACACCAACTTAAGGGGTGTGGTTTAACCTCTTAAGTTATTGGTCACAGGCAGAAAAAGAAGTGGAGTCAAGCAAGTTAGTGGAACATGCTAGAACATAAACATACTAGATAGAGAAATAGCATGCATATTCAAACATAAAAAATAAACTAAAAACTAACATAAATAAAACACAAGCTCTAAATAGAGTCAAACAACTACAATAATCCAAACGGTGGCTCTTTCGACCCCTCTTATTGAGTGCTAGTAGGAAATGAGGATGAAAATTTAACCCACTTTCCAAGGGGCCCTTAGAACTTGGGTTCTAAGTCCCGATGCAAGCATGTCTTTACTTCCAAGCTTGCCTCAGTGCAAATTATCCCTCTCTCTACTATGGTTGACTGAACTTGTTGGATGGCCAACAATTGAGTCCCCTCTATCTCAACTCCGGATCACACACTGCTGGTATTGCTTGGGGCAATTCTGGCCAGCATAACAATGTGCTCTCTAGTTGTTCATCTCTTGGTGGCCTTTTATAGGAGAATTCAAATCCTCCTTTCCTCTCTTGGTACATTGTGGATGGTGACCCAAGAGAGGGGGATGATTCTATTGTGTGCTCCCTTTATGTCTAAGGAGGATTTGGTGGCTATCCTTAGGCGGCTTCAAGTGTGAAATCACTGTCCTAGAGTGTGCTTTTTGTGGTCTTGGAAAGTGACTTCTTCCACTCCTAGGATTACGCACATTTCAGGTCAAAAGGCGTGAAAAGGCGCTCTTCTCGAAGGATTTTGTGCGCAAAAGCATTTGTGACTTGCTCAAATTTGATTTTTCCTCATACCTTAGATATTTTTAAATACTTTCCAGATTCTCTAATGTCTCTTAGCCCTATAAATCCTTCTGCTTGACATTAAATAATGTCATCTTTGCTTGTACGGTTTTCCAGTGTTAACAACATGCCCGAGCAAAAAACCCCTCAGCAACAAAGGTGTCCTGTTGAAGCTGAGACAACTTTGATACCAAATTTAGGTTTTAACCCTATACACAAATTATCTGCATAAATCGTAAAGACAAAAAATAAACAATAGAAAGAGCATAAAACATAAAACAGATATACATAGAGATTTTCCCCTAGATCCCAAATCGGGACTACCAGCTTGATTTTTTCATTATATTCCTTTTTAGCGTTACAACACATATATATACATGCTGAAGCATTCATAAACCCCAATCCATTAACCCTGGATTAGAACATAACCGTAGTTCCCTTGACCGGATCTACAAAATACCAGGGGCTGAAAACCATCGTCCCCCAAAACCATGGGTGGGTCCGCACATGGGACTAATCATGGAAAGAATATAATACATACCCAACAAGTAGTGGGTCATCAGTATAACTCAAAGATCATCTAGTTAAATTATCAATAAACTAATAATTAGCTCATGCATGGAAAGAATACAAATTTCCCAATTTTGGTGGAGTTTCCAAGGTAGTTAACTAGTAGTTGTAAACTAGTTGTTGGATTAGGGGGTCCTGACCCACGTTCGAAGGTTAAGGTTTGCCAACAAACCCCTATACTACTGGCCCTTTCAGCAGTGACTTTCTTGTGCAGGCCAAAGTATCACCCGAAGCAGTATGGGAGGGTGCAGGAACCAGGGTTCCGCACCATGAGAGAGAGTAGGTAAGTCAAGCAGATTTGCGTTCACAGCCTATCGAGTTCGCACCAAACAGATCTATTCGCAGGGTTGTTAACGGTATAATCACAATATACTGATCGAATATTGTGCACCAAGCTAGTTAATAACTCCGCATCCACGTGCGTATCAACAGTAATCAACACATATCATCATAACGCATCATCAACATAATATAGTTATACCATAAAATAGACAGATTCACAACATAAAGAGATAACCAACCACATTCATAATAGATCCAATAGTTCACATCAACATAAATACCTTAGATCAGACAACACATAAGTACTTCAATCATATCCACATATATTAGTATCCAAAACTTAATACAATCCGACACAGCCTGCTGACACAGCCAACAGGGTCCGCACACAGCAGGACTGAGGATCTCTGCAGACACAGCGAGCAGGAGTACTTACCCTAACGACCAAAAATAGATCTAACAATTCTCACTTAGCATTGGACTTAATTCTTTCTTACCTTAAGACTCAAAAAGGTTCATCTATTTATATCGACTTAGCCTACGCTTCCAGTGGTCCACAAATCGTGGTTTGCGGACTCATGGTCTACCCTTGACCCATTATATTTCATTTGGGGCTTTGACCCACCCCAAAACCCCTGCGATAGACTAAATAATATAAAAAATATACAAAATTATACAAAATTCGTAGCTTTTAGGGGACCCTGTTCCAATAGTCCCCCAACACAATCTTGTGACTCGTCCCGAGTCACTGTGATGGTGGGGTCTCCATGTGCGCCTGTAGTAGTTTGATCGCCTCAACCAGTGGGGGAAGCACTATTTCACTCTGAGACACAACGTTCTGAGCAATATCCACTTGCTTCTGCGAAGTTGGTTCTTCTATTGCAAAGGTGACACTCTCCAGAGTCTGGTTCAATTTTTTAATAGCAACATCAATATCTTGGGAGAGCTTGAGGGCTTCATCAACCCATGGCTTAAGACGATCACTAAGTGTCTTCTTCTTCTTGCGGATTTCGTCGATATCATCTTTAAGGGCATGTCTAGTTTGCAGTCGTGCTAACCGTTGAGAAGGAACTAGAGTAGGCATCGTGGCTTTGATATGCTTGAACGCTTCTTCCTTTTGTCACAGGTCCTGGTTGATTTCATGTAGGATCGGGTCACGCTGTACTTTGGTCCATAACTACATGGCTATATCTGGAAATTGAGCACCATGAGAAATCTGTCCGGTAATCACAATTGTGGCTGTGGTAGCCAACGTAGCTCGCTAGGCCCGCACCTCCGGTGGTGTCTCTGGCTGCAACTTGGCCTCCAAGTTCACGATCTGCTGCTCCGTCTGGGTTTTGAATACCTGGATCTCTGTCCTTGAGGCTTTTAATGCTGCGACCAACCCCTCAATATTGGCCTGGGGGGGTAGCCGTGGCTGGTATTTCATCTGTAAAATCCATGCAAAGTCTACTAATTAAATGTTCCAGCTTTTTTTGCTGCGCGGTGGTAAGGGTGCACGTAGCCTGGGCCTAAGCTACTTCAAAAACCTTTTCTTCAATCATTTGCTCAGCTACGTTGAGCTGATGGTGAAATTGGAGATCCCGATGTTGGATTTCTTCAAAGAGCATAGTGTGGAGCAACTACAATGACTCATGAGGTAGCCAGGCTATATCTAACTGCACTCCTGCACAAGCATGGACTTGCGCACCTAAGTCAGAGGAAATCATTATGAGGGGTGCGCCAGGCAGTAGACAGGAACAACTTTCGGCTATAACCATGAATGCGCTACTGGTTGCGGGGTTCGACCTCGCCTGGGTCATGATGGTCTGCAAGGTATCTTCTTGGAGCTGCAAAGCTCGAATCCCGACCTGAAGTGTATCAACCGCGACCTTCTACTGCTACTTGAGAGCTAGCCATTTTTCCTCTGCCACCAAGGTGATCGCATCTGCAATTTGCTCCAGATCATCTTCGGTCTGTGTAACTCCTGTACCTCGTTCTGGTTGGATGGCGTGCTGTTTCTTACGCGACCCATTGACAGGATCACTTGTCCGCTTCATGCCTCGGGGGGAATCAAGACCTCCCGAATCCAATCTTTCTATCCCCAGATATAGTTGCGAATCCAGCTATGTTTCTGCTTCTGCATCCTTTTCAGTGGGTTGTTTCTGCTACGAATCCTTCTGTGAGCTGAAATTCCATTCTTTTTCAATTCCTTTTATTGATCCGCCAGTTTCTTTGGTCGTGGTGGAAGTGATTTTTGTAGCACTTGTGCCTGCGGTGCCCATCGTACCGGTTTTGAGGCCAATCTTCCACTGTGGAGGCCATGTAGCGACTATGCGATCAATATCCTCGTCTGCAACCATATATGGGAGCGAGACCCAAGCTCTATCCTTACATGCTCTGATTTAGACATTATGAATGGTGATCTCAAATGCCGCGATGCTCTTGTACTTGTCATACACGGCTGGAGACAAGCGCGGTCGGGAGTTGATGGATGCTGCCAAGATGCTCTGGAAGAGGACCCATAAGACTTGGTTGTCCTCGATGAGCTGCACATTCTTAGAGTCCCACAAGTTTGTATAACGAGTCCCTTCGCACATTTCTTGGGTGAGCATAGGGAGGACTGATTCCTCAGGTGCTTCGCAGGTGACCAACGCAATGAGAAACAACAACCAAGAATAACAAAAGGCTCGTCCCTGCTCCTGGGATTCTCGGATGTTGGCCAAAAACTCGTCGCACAAGTATTGGGCCTAATTGAAGCTGACCCCTTTCCTGTATTGGCCTACTAACTGAATTACATATGCAGGGACGGTTGGGACCTGACATTTTCACATCATCTTTCATGCCAACAACATGGTACCCAACTGCGTACCAGGGTCACTAATGGATTTGATTATGAAACCTTGGGTATTTTGCTCCACACGGTAGGCTTTGCACACATATTCAATAGTCTCCCCCTCATACTTCTTGCCAATGTGCTCCAGAGGGTTTCGTCCTTTCATGGGAAGGCTATTAATTCGATGAATGAGCGCAACATCAATGGGGATTTGATCCTTGATCCTGTTGGGTGTGGAGCCTAATTTTCATCCCGATTCAGAGATCCTTGTTTTAGATGGATGTATACCCCAGGAAAACTGTACACCCTTGTAGCGGGGGGGACTTTTCCCCCTGGCTGGGGGGTCCGGGGGCAGCGCCCCCGAAGCTAAAAACAGATGTAAAATTGCCTTGTAAAAGTATAGTAATTTCTAGTCAATCTGGGCCATTCATTAGGCGGATGATCTGACAGTAGAAGTTATGTTTAGTTTAGGGTTTTTTGCCCTAGAAGGCAACCCATCTCTTTATATGAGGGTATTGTATTGCGACTGTGTATTAGATGTGTATTCTCTGATCGGGAAATAGATAGGGAGACTGTGAGAGAGAACAAAGGATATTACAGCGGATCTGCTGTAGGTTTTGTCTCTTCATTTTGCTGGATAATAGAAAGGAAGGACTGGCTGTTTGGGGTGGACGTAGCCCAAACTGGGTGAACCACGTATATCTGTGTCTTAAGTTTATGTGTTTTGTGTGCTTTTATTTTCCGCATATTTTACGTGTTGCATTGCTCCATAATATATAATTTTCTAACAACTGGTATCAGAGCCGAAGGTATATTTGGCTGATAAACTCGCAGGAAAGAAGGGTTCCTGGTTCGAGTGGGAGCAATGGCGGACGATGGTAAGTTTAGGGTTGAGAAATTTAACGGCCAAAACTTCCCGCTGTGGAAGATGCAGATGGAAGATTATCTGTATCAGAAAGATCTATACCTACCATTGAGCGGAAAAATAAAGAAGTCGGCGGCCATGACAGATGCGGAATGGAACATTCTTGGTAGAAAGGCACTCGGAACAGTATGGTTGTGCCTTGCAGCATCATTCGCCTTCAATATTTCGAAGGAAAAAACAACAGAGGGTTTGATGCAGACGTAGGCGAAACTATATGAAAAACCCTCGACATCAAACAAGGTATTTCTTATGAAACGACTATTTAATATGAAGATGTTGGAAGGTGGATCTATTGCAGACCATTTAAATGAATTTAATACAGTTACTAGTCAGTTAAGTTATGTAGGGGTAAACTTTGATGATGAAGTTAGAGCTCTGTTATTCTTGTGCTCATTGCCAGAGAGTTGGAATGGTTTAGTAATGGCCATTAGTAACTCTATCTCTGGATCTAGTACTTTAAAGTTTGATGATGTTGTTGGTGCTATCCTTAGCGAGGAAATTCGATGGAAAAGCTTCAGTGAGACATTAGGTAATGCTTTGAGTGCAGAGTATAGGGGAAGGAGATTGGAAAGAGGAAAGAGCTCAGGATATCTCAGTAAATCAAGAAAAGGAAGATCCAAGTACAGATCGAGGATAGTGTGCTAGAAATGCGGAAAGAAAGGACACGTAAAGAAATACTGTAGATCTCGGAAGGGAAAAGAAGGAGACGCGCAACAAGAAAACAATCATGAAGAAAATGTGACAGGTGATGTGTTACAAGATGCTTTGATTCTTTCTTTTGAAAATGTTACTGATTCCTGGGTAGTAGATTCAGGGGCCTCATTCCATGCCACACCTTCTAAGAAATTTTTTCATGACTATGTTCAAGGAGATTTTGGACAAGTCCATTTGGGTGATGATAAACCCTGTAAAAATTTTGGAATGGGTAAGGTTCTTGTAAAACAGCAGAATGGAAACCAATGGCTATTAAAGGAGGTAAGGCATGTTCCAGATCTAAAGAAAAATCTGATTTCAATAGGGCAGTTAGGCGGTGAAGGTTGTGTGACAACTTTCACAGATAAAGCTTGGAAGGTCACCAAAGGAGCCCTGGTAATAGCAAAAGGCGAAAAGGTTGGTACATTGTATTTATGCAATGGTATTTCTAACTCTGTTAATGCTTTAACTTCCAAAGGAGCAGATGCAGCATCATGGCATCATAGGCTTTGACACATGAGTGAGAAGGGGATGAAAATTCTTCACTCAAGAAATTTGTTGCTAGGTTTGAAGAATGTTGATTTGGATTTCTGTGAGAATTGCATTTATTGAAAACAAAAGAGAGTTAGATTTCTCAGAGTTGGGAAAGAAAAGAAGAGCGAAAAATTGGAGCTTGTGCATACAGATGTATGGGGACCTGCTCAGGTATCATCTCTCGGTGGCTCTCACTATTATGTTACGTTTATTGATGATGCAACTAGAAAAACTTGGATTTATTGTATTCAAAATAAATCTGATGTATTTGATACTTTCAAGAAATGGAAAGCTTTGGTTGAGATTGAGACAGGAAAGAAGTTGAAGTGTCTTAGATTAGACAATGGAGGTGAATATTGCAGCAAAGAGTTTGATAGGTACTATTCAGAGCATGGAATTTGTAGAGAGAAGACAGTTCCAAGAACACCACAAGAAAATGGTGTGTCAGAAAGGATGAACAGAACAATCATGGAGCGTGCAAGGTGCATGAGATTGCATGCAAGATTGCCTTTACAATTTTGGACAGATGCTATAGATACTGCTGTTTATCTAATAAATAGAGGGCCTTCAAGTTCCTTGGATGGTGGTATTCCAGAGGAAGCATGGACAAGTAAAAAGGTAAAATAATCCTTTTTAAAGCCTTTTGGTTGTGAGGCCTTTGTCCATATTAATAAAGAAAATAGAACAAAGCTTGAGGCAAAATCAAAGAAATGTATCTTTATTGGATATGGTGTTAATGATTTTGGTTATCGCTTATATGATTATGAAAATCACAAAATCATTAGGAGCAGAGATGTAATATTCAATGAAAAGGTCTTGTATAAGAATCAATTGCAGGAAAAGAAACAGGAAAAAGAAAGCAAGGAATACACAGTTCTTGATGAGATAACTGAAAAAGTAAAGGTGCCTGAAAATAATAATAATCAACAAACACAATAGAAACAACCACCACAATAGCAACAGGCACCTCAAACACGTGAAAGTGGTGTTAGAAGATCTACCAGGATAAGTAGACCCCCTAAACGATACTCTCCTTCATTATATTATTTATTGCTGACTGATTCTGGTGAACCTGAATGTTATGAAGAAGAAATGCAGGTTGAAAGCAGGAAGAGGTGGGGGCTAGCCATGGAAGAAGAGATGGAATCCTTAATGCATAACTAGACTTGGGACTTAGTCAGGTTTCCTGCAGGTAAAACTACATTGTACAATAAATGGGTTTACAGGCTGAAGGAAGAAGATGGAGGAAAATAGAGGTACAAAGCTAGACTTGTGGTGAAGGGGTTTGCACAGAAGAAAGGTATTTATTTTGATGAAATATTTTCTCCTGTTGTTAAGATGACTTCAATCAGAACTATTTTAAGTCTTGTAGCAGCGGAAGATTTACATCTTGAACAGTTAGATGTAAAGACAAAATTTCTCCATGGAGATTTGGAGGAAGAGATATACATGCAACAACCAGAAGGATATGAGGTAAAAGGGAAAGAAAAATTGGTGTGCAGGTTAAAGAAGAGCTTGTATGGCTTAAAACAGGCTCCAAGGAAGTGGTATCTAAAATTTGACAAGTTTATGTCTGAACAAGGTTATACTAGATGTCACTCTGATCATTGTGTTTATCTGAAAAATAAAAATGATGGCAGCTATATTATACTGTTATTGTATGTAGATGACATGCTTGTTGCAGGGTCTAACATGCAGGAAATAAATGTGCTCAAACAAAAATTGGCAAATTCATTTGCAATGAAGGATTTGGGAGTTGCAAAACAGATCCTTGGTATGAGAATAACCAGAGATAGGAAAAATCGAAAATTAACACTGTCTCAGAATGAGTACATACAAAAGGTGTTGAAAAGATTTAATATGCACAATGCAAAACCAGTTAGTACACCTTTTGCTAGCCATTTCAAACTTAGTAAGGAGATGTGCCTAAAGACCTAAGAAGACATTGATTATATGTCTAAAGTTCCATATGCATTAACAGTTGGAAGCTTAATGTATGCAATGGTCTGCACAAGGCCTGATATTGCACATGCAGTGGGAGTTGTAAGTAGGTACATGAATAATCCAGGAAAAGAACATTGGATGGCAGTAAAATGGATTCTCAGATATTTGAGAGGTACCACAAATCAAGCATTATGCTTTGGTGGTTCAAACATTGCTCTACAGGGATATGTTGATGCATATATGGCAGGTGACAGAGATAACAAGAGGAGCACTACAGGATATGTATTTACTGTAGGTGGAACAACTGTCAGTTGGGTTTCAAAAATCCAAAGTGTTGTTACACTTTCAACAACAGAAGTAGAGTATGTTGCTGCTACAGAGGCTAGTAAAGAAATAATTTGGTTACAAAGGCTTATGGGTGAATTGGGTAAGAAGCATGATATGGGCACGTTATACAATGATAGCCAAAGTGCCATTCATCTTGCAAAGAACTCAGCATTTCATTCCAGGACTAAACACATAAATCTCAAGTACCATTTCATATGATCAGTATTGGAAGATGGAGAGTTGAAGCTGGAAAAGATACACACTAGCCAGAATCGTGCAGATATGCTAACAAAAGTTGTAACCAGGGAGAAACTCAAAATGTGCTCAGTTTCAATTGGTCTTCAAGGATGATGATGAATATGAGGAACAACCAGGTCCAAAGAGGAGTCATTGTCCAGCAAATGAAGTAGCGGTGGAGTTGCTACAATCAATCTCCAAGTGGGAGATTGTTGGGTGTGGAGCCTGATTTTCATCCTGATTCAGAGATCCTTGTTTTAGCTGGATGTATACCCTAGGAAAACTATACACCCTTGTAGCGGGGGGGGGGGGGTGCAGGGGGAATTATCCCCCTCGCGGGGTCCGGGGGGGCTGACCCCCTGGCTGGGGGGATTTCGGGGGCAGCACCCTCGAAGCTAAAAACAGATGTAAAATTGCCTTGTAAAAGTATAGTAATTTCTAGTCAATCTGAGCCGTTCATTAGGCGGATGATCTGATGGTAGAAGTTATGTTTAGTTTAGGGATTTTTTCCCTAGAAGGCAACCCCTCTCTTTGTATGAGGGTATTGTATTGCGGCTGTGTATTAGATGTGTATTCTCTAAGTGGAAAATAGATAGGGAGACTGTGAGAGAGAACATAGGATATTACAATGGATCTGCTGTAGGTTTTTTCTCTTCATTTTGCTGGATAATAGAAAGGAAGGACTGGTTGTTCGGGGTGGACGTAGCCCAAACTGGGTGAACCACGTATATCTGTGTCTCTCTGGTTTTATGCGTTTTGTGTGCTTCTATTTTCCACATATTTTATGTGTTTCATTGCTCCATAATATATAATTTTCTAACAGATCCACAGGTATCCCTCATGTACCGGGGCGAACAACTTACGTGCCAGACAGTCCGTGATATTGTAGTGGCTGAAGTGGGGCATCCTTAGCAAGTTCAGGAGCCCGAACCCGACTGATCCACACACCCAGCGCATGGGGAAAATATTTGTCCCATCGTCTTCCTGAACTCTGTCAAGGTATAAATCGGGTGCCAGCTCACAGAAGGCCTCCAAATTGGCTAAGTCATGATCATCGAATTTTATCTCATGGAGCCTTCCAAAAGGGTTGCCAATGATGGGGACCTCTTCTGGGGTCAGAGACATCTGCAGGTAGGTGATCAGGTCATCGAGGTTCTTTGGCATGCATGTTGAGGGCTTGCACGACTGAACAAAGGGCGGTAACCAATTGATTGGTGTGGCGAGATGGGCCTCTTCCTGAGCAGATCGTGCCTGGGGCGTCGCTCGAGGGGAATTTACATTTCTCGGGGAAGTACAGGGATTCACCCCAACCCATTTCATGGGTTTTCCCGAGCCTTGAGCTTTTTACTTTCCTTTCTTCTTGGTTGGGCTCGGCGTGGAGATAACCTCTTCAGCCTTAGACTCAATCTCCACTACTTCCTCAGTTTCTTGTTCCATCGAGGTCACTATTTTTGATGCTTCCAAGGGATTAGTGGTCGTCATCCTGGCGTGGAAGATGAATTCTGGATTACTACTGTCAGAGGGAGCAGGTGCTCAGACATGAAAGGAATGCAATAGGCACAAAAAATCTTACAACATAATTTCGTCAAGGACAAACACACAGAGTACAAAATATTTAAGTGATATAGAACCCTTGTCTGATCTATCCTTCTCCTTCTATAGACTTTGCGATTGAACAACGGTTTGGTAAGCTTCACTTGGAACTTACCATCAAGGAAACGGTAAAAAATCTCTGGAAACCACCTCATTAAATGTTGACCACTCGCTCCTATCAATGGTAACTTTTTCTTTTTACCCAATTTTCTGTTCCAACGGCTAGTTTCCGCACCTCCTGTGTGTCCAGTGCACCCCTGTGTGCCCTGCAGACCTCCTGTGCACCCAACATACTTCCGTGTGTCCAATGCACTTGCTGTGTTTGGAACCTAAGTCTACAACTTTGGCGCACCCCTCCGAGCTTCCACACTTGCGGCCACATCCTGTGCGTACCGTGGAAATTTCCGCGCTTACCTTCCTTAGTGGACATAGCCCGCTTTATATAGCTACTCTGACCATATAGTCATTTGATCTGATATAGTTTGAGCTGGGATGTAGCCAGGTAGCATATCACCGTGTAGGGTGGATAATTGAACAACTCCACCATCCGTGATTTCTTTAACTGCGTAGGGCCCGAGCCAGTGCTGTCGGAACTTCCCCAGGTGTTTTGCAAACTGGCTATCATAAAATAACACTAAGTCACCCTTCGAAAAGGACTTTTTTCGAATATTTCGATCATGCCATGCTTTATCCCGAGCCTTTTGAATCTGCTGATGGAAATTAGCAATGAAATGGTCTTCTTCCAAATCCACAAGCTGCGCTAACCGCTCCTCCATGATATCAGGCTCCGCCATATTCGTAAAGGCTACGATGAGTAGGCTAGGAACAATGTATTCCATGGGAATAATGGCTTCCTTGCCATAAACCATCCGAAACGGAGTTTTCCCTGTCAAATTCTTACAAGTGGTTCAGTAGGCAGAAAGAACAGATGGGATGCGAATTTCCCAGTCGCTGCGATCGGCATTACAGACCTTGGTCTGTGCGTGCTCCAAGAATTTATTAAAGGCTTCGACTGCTCTGTTTGACTAAGGATGATATAGAGTTCTTTTCGCATGGTGGATCTGAAATACTTCCATCAAGGCCTATATTGTTTCATTGACAAAGTGCGTACCTCTATCTCTCATCAGGATTTTCGGACATCCAAATCTGGTCAGAATCTGCTCAAAGATGAAGTGCACAACAATATCTGCAGTGAAATCCTTTACCCCTTGTGCTTTGGCCCACATCGTTACATAATTAGTAGCAGTTATAATGTAACAGGAACTTGTCTTCTTCCGGGTGGGTTGAAAGGTCCTACGAAATAGATGGCCCATTTTTCAAATTCTTGTAGGGCCATTTGCGGTTGAAGGGGAATTTCATCCCTACGGGACGACCTTCCAGTTCATTGGCATGTATCACAGGCCTTACAATAGTCATGAGAGTTACTATGTAGGGTAGGCCACCATAATCCAGCTCTTAAGATCTTCTGTGTTGTTTCTTTCCCTACGTAGTGACGTCCTGCTACCCCATCTTGGGCTTATGCCAAGATAGCATGCTGTTCATGTTCCAAAACGTACCTTTGTAGCACTTCATCTACTCCCATCTTATATAGATGACCCGCGATGATGGTAAAATATACAGCACGAGTTACCAACTCTTTCTTCCACTGCACGAATACTCCGTGGGTGCCATTCCTGTAGTCAGGAACGTAATCATGCCAGCGAAGTGTGCATCAAATACCTTAATAGAAAATAGCTGTGCATCATGCAATCCTTCTTCCAGGTTGGTTGGTTCCTCACTAGTCTCAATCTGGGACAAGTGATCTGGCCCAACATTCAACTTCCCTGGCTTGGCAATGATCTCAAAGTCGTATTGTTGGAATAGCAGTAACCATCGGCAGATTCCCCCCCCCCCCCCTCCAACACAGACTTATTCACCAGGTACTTCAAAGCCGAATGATCTGTAAACATTTTGAAGTGTCCTCTTAGAAGATAGTGCTGATACTTCTGTAATGCATAGACCATCGCCAAGCCCTCCCGTTTTGTGGTAGAGTAGTTTCACTCTGCGCTAGAGAGTCTCCCACTGGAAAATGCAACCAGATGATCAATGTCTCCGTCTCTAGGCTGCGTAAGGACCGCTCCTAGGGCGATTCCCAAGGCATCAATGTGAACATGGAACACCTTTTCCTGATCACGAAAAATGAGGATAGGTGCAGAGACCACATTTTCTTTGAGTAGCTTGAAGCTCTTCTGACACTCGTCATCCCAAAAAAATGAAACATACTTCTTAAGTAGCTTTTCCATAGGCCTTGTGATCAACACATACCCCTGAATGAACTTCCTATAGTAGCCTGTGTGTCCGAGGATCAAACGCAGCTGCTTCTCAGTTGTAGGTACTGCTAGATTTATGATCACTGCAACTTTCGCAGGGTCAACCATCAACCCCTTTCGGCACACTGTATGTCCGAGCAAGATTCTGAACGTAGAAGATACACTTATTGATATTAAGGGAAATCTAGTGCTTCCTACCAGCATCCAACATCATGCGCAAGTTGAAACGTGCTTCTTTACTAAGCCGAAGACAATCCAATAATAAAAGTAAACTTCCAGAAATTTGTGGATGAAATCTTTGAACACTGTGACTACTACTCATGAAAAGATAGCAGGGTCATTCTTGAGTCCAAATGGTATCACTGTATACTGGAAGTATCCCCATTCAGTGGCAAACGTAGTCTTGCTGCGATCTTTAGGTGCAATTCTAATCTGATGGTAACCTAAGAACCCATCCGTGAATGAGTACGCTTCCTACCCTCCTATGCTATCAAGGATTTCGTCTGAGAACAACGTAGGAAAGGGATCATGCATGTAGGCATCATTCAATTTGCGCAAGTCCACACAGATTCGTATCTCTCCCTTCATCCTTTTCTCCTGAACCACCATTGGGCTTACCCACTCCGGCTGTTCGACCCGTTCGATGATACTTGCAGTGAGAATTTTATCGATTTTTTCCTTAACCTTTTTCTTATACTTAGGATTCAGATGATACGACTGCTACTTGACAAGGTGCGCATCTGGTTTTAGTGTGATGCGCATGACCCCTAGGTCCCATGTAATCCCCTTAAGCTCTGAAAACTTCGTCGGGAATAAGTCCTGATATTTTGTGAGTAGTTCGGCAAATTTTCCTACTGCATCATCATCCCAATAATCCCTAATTTTAGCCAGCTTGGGTTGCTCTTTCGTGCCAATGTTGACTTCTTGCAGCTTCAGAGGTTGCGTAACATCCACAGTTTACAGTGGAGGTCCCACAACTGCGCGCTCTCCCTTCGATTCTGGGATAGAGACATTGTGCGGATCCTCATTGCTTTCTTCTAAGGTCATATTCTGGTAGTTGGAAATATCTTGTATCTGTGTTTCCCATGTCGGTACCCCAAGTGCTGCATAGGGGCGTGATTCATAAGAAACGAAGGTATCTATAACCTGAAGAGCTTCGTCAAGCGCCTCTGTTCCCCCTGTCAGCCCAAATGTCCATAAAAATTCATATTTTAATGTTTCCCAGTGGTGGGTGCGCTGATGTAGCTTCGCATCTAAGTACCATGTGGTGGGAATTGGTCCCAAGGCATGAATAAACAGGTGAACCCATTCATCTGTAGTCTGGTCACACCAATTTTCCATCCAAGCGAATAGATGCTCACGGGGGTCTTCCTAGGCCAAGGAATGTTTTTATGTGAAAGTGGGTCGGAGGTTCCAATCGCAAGATCATCATATCCTGACATTCTTCCCAATCCTGGAATGTCCCCTTATGCATATCCCACCACCTCGCAGGTGTTGCGCGCATGGCTAGATTAAGGGCCCATAGCCTTCGTTCTCGCAGAACCTCAACCTCAAATGTTCGCAGAAACTCCTTAATACTACTAGAACCATAAAAGTAGGGAAATTCTCTTACCTCAGAGGAGATGCATCAGAAGTACTTTGTGATCCTAAGACATCGCAACGCAGATACATCATGTAACTAGTTCTGCCAGTTTTCTATTTCCCCGTCGGAGTCAAAGAAACACTCGCTATCCTTTTCCCAGTAGAGTACACCATCGGCTGTGGGATTGATCCAATCTTCATCTTATGTTGTTAACTTATAAATATGACCCAAATCTTCTTCTTCATGCACCGTCTTTATATACCGTTCTCCTTCTGCAGGGTCTAATCGTACTATCACCCGTGTACCTTCATTTTCAAATACCATGCTTATTTTCTTCAAATTGATGATACCTCCCATATCTATGGCCCAGTCCAATCATAGGAGCGCAGGATAGGGGTCCACATCTTCTACAATCTGAATGACCTCGAAGTCAGCCCAGACCTTAACTCCTACAATATCTACCATGATCTTTGATAATCTCCCCGATGGTATGATCTTCTGCTGATTGGCCATGCGAAGCTGAATAGTGGAGCATTCCAACTTGGGCTCTCCCGTTCATTGCCAGGTTTGCTTAGGTAGTATGTTTCAATCTGAGCCTAGGTCCAGAATAACATGATCCATCTCGTAATCACCAATTTTCGCAGTTGATCTGAAATTGTGAGAACAAAGTATTTCTCATACAGAGATTGACTGTAGGGGCATTTACCGGATATTTCACCTTTCAAAGAAAGGATGAATCCGGAGGCTACCTGGCCCTTCTACAGACTTTGCCTAAAGAAATAAAATGTAATCACTGAGATCCGATCAATGAAAGTATTTGTTTTAAGTGCAAAGTATTCATTGATCCAGCTTTAATGTGTGAATAGGCAAGTATGCATATTCTGCAAATGAAGTATAATGGTTTGAAGATGAACTAATAAATTTTGTTCACTGTTTAAACCTGCTTGGGAAAAGTTTTCTTATAAAAATTTACTGTTTAAAGGAGCAGAATCTGAAAATATGTAGCAAAATTATACAGTATGACAGAAAATAATTGTTTAAGCGGTTCACCCCTCTCTTGGGCTACCTCCGCTGGGTCCAAAAGCCTCTAATTAGGCTTTTTCCTCTTTGATTAAATGCTCAAAATGTGAATACAAATGTATAGAAGTCTCAAATGGAAAAATAAACTACAAATTAAGATTCAGAAGGCTCAAATCAGTATAAAATGACTAAACAATCACCTCCATTGGATGAAGGTAGTCCAAAACAACTCTTCTTCCCTTGGGCCCTGATGGCTCCACGCCCAAAAAGGCTGGTAAATTATCCGTTAGAGCACCCTGATGGATCTACAAACACTCCCAACAGCTGCAGAATGATCCAATACTCCAGAATCAAAAAAAATTTCGTCCCAAAAGGACTTTCCTAGCCAAAGTTATGGCTCTTTTACTCCAACTTCCAGTTTGGCCTAGAATAACTCCAGCTAACTGCCATATAACTCCGCCACAATAGGGAAAAGCCCTAAAATTGGGGGTCCGCCAAATAAACCTCCGAAATGGAGGGGCTAAGGGATAAGCCCATGCGTCCATAACCGTCAGAGTTCATAAACGAACTTTGAGTTAAATGCGTTTTGAACTTTAATATATAACAAACCATTGAATGTGCTCCGCCGACCCATGGGACCACGTCCCCATTTCTGTGCGCCCATACGAATTTAAACTTTAAATAATATATTGGCAGCAATCCTTTACAATATGTGCTCGTGGCCCAATGTTTGGGCTGTTTGGTTGTTATAGTGGCCACCCAGGTTCAAATCCTGCCGCGTTAACAAATTTTTGAACGCCCATTTCCACTCTGCCTTGGGGCCACGTGGCGGCCTCCGGGCTGGCCACGTGGCGCCTTTTAATTGGCTGCGCCCAAAATATTCCGCAGAATATTGTGTGGAATATTCCACAAAATATTCCCAGAATATTCTGTGGAATATTCTTTTTTTAATAAAAATACTTTTCATAAAGTCAACTTTGGGCCTTTTTAAATTGAAATTGACGAACTTTAAAGCTGAATATCTTCTGCATATGGTGTCGGTTTTCAGTGTCGTTCACGTCTACAGGATTGTCTTTTCGAGTTCTTTCCAGTCGATCTAGTTTGGACCAATTCTGAGCAACTTCATTTTTGAGCATTTTTCTACAAGAGACTTGATCTCCTGATCATACCTCCCAAATGGGAAGCTTTTGGACCCTCAAAAGATTTCAATTACCTTTTAAGAAGGTGAGGATACATCCTCCTCACCTGTTCCAACTCCATCCACTTTTCTTTTCTTGGTTTACTGCCTTTTAAACCAACTCTTAGATAATCAACATCTCCCCTCCTTGAAGTGCGTGTCCTTCTATCAAGGATTGCATCTTCTTTCAACTCATCCAAAAATTCTGGTGAGAAATATTCTATGGATGGTAGCTGAACATGATTTTCAGAATCATCAATAAGAGGAGGTTCATACAAACGTAATTTTTCCACATTAACAACGGAATACATTTGCATGTATGAAGGCAAATCTAGTTTAAAAGCATTATTTCCAACTTGTTTAAGGATTTTGAATGTACCATAATGAATAGGCTTCAACTTTTTACCTTCTCCTTGCATTCTATCCTTACTTATATGCAACCATACCTCATCTCCTTCCTGAAACTTGTGATCAATTCTATGTTTGTCATGTCTTTCTTTGTACTTGCCTTGACTCTTTTCAAGCTGTTCTTGAACTTGTTGATGAATGAGCTGAATTATTTCAATGAATATGCGAGCTTTGTCAATGTCACTATGCCCATCAATGGAAATATCCTTCTCAAGAATGAAGTCCAATGGTGACTTAGGCAAATATCCAAAACAAGCTTACAATCGGGCCAAACACTCTTATACAAATATGATCAGGAGATCAAGTCTCTTGTAGAAAAATGCTCAAAAATGAAGTTTCTCAGAATTGGTCTGAGCTAGATCGACTGGAAAGAGCTCGAAAAGACAATCCTGTAGACGTGAACGACACTGAAAACCGACGCCGTATGCAGAAGATATTCAGCTTTAAAGTTCGTCAATTTCAATTAAAAAAGGCCCAAAGTTGACTTTATGAAAATTATTTTTATTAAAAAAAGAATATTCCATAGAATATTCTGGGAATATTCCATGGAATATTCCACAAAATATTCTGCATAATATTCTGGGCGCAGCCAATTAAAAGGCACCACGTGGCCAGCCCGGAGGCCGCTACGTGGCACCAAGGCGGAATGGAAATGGGCGTTCAAAAATTTGTTAACACGACAGGATTTGAACCTGGGTGGCCACTATAACAACCGAACAGCCCAACCATTGGGCCACGAGCACATCTTGTAAAGGATTGCCGCCAATATATTATTTAAAGTTTAAATTCGTATGGGCGCGCAGAAATGGGGACGTGGTCCCATGGGTTGGCGGAGCACATTCAATGGTTTGTTATATATTAAAGTTCAAAATGCATTTAACTCAAAGTTTGTTTATGAACTCTAAAGGTTATGGACGTATGGGATTATCCCTTAGCCCCTCCATTTCGGCGGTTTATTTGGCGGACCCCCAATTTTAGGGCCGTTCCCTATTGTGGCGGAGTTATCTGGCAGTTAGCTGGAGTTATTCTAGGCCAAACTGGCAGTTGGAGTAAAAGAGCCATAACTTTGGCTAGGAAAGTCCTTTTGGGATGAATTTTTTTTTTGATTCTGGGGTATTGGATCATTCTGGAGCTGTTGGGAGTGTTTTCAGAGCCATCAGGGTGCTCTAACAGATAATTTACCAGCGTTTTTGGTCGTGGAGCCATCAGGGCCTAAGGGAAGAAGAGCTGTTTTGGACTACCTTGATCCAATGGAGGTGATTTTTTAGTCATTTTATACTGATTTGAGCCTTCTAAATCTTAATTTGAAGTGTATTTTTCCATTTGAGGCTTCTATACAGTTGTATTCACATTTTGAGCATTTAATCAAAGAGGAAAAAGCCTAATTAGAGGCTTTTGGACCCAGCGGAGGTAGCTCAAGAGAGGGGTGAACCGCTTAAACAATTATTTGCTGGCATACTGTATAATTTTGCTGCATATTTTTAGATTCTGCTCCTTTAAATAGTAAATTTTTATAAGCAAACTTTTCCCAAGCAGGTTTAAACAGTGAACAAAATTTATTAGTTCATCTTCAAACCATTATACTTCATTTGCAGAATATGTATACTTGCCTATTCACACATTAAAGATGGATCAATGAATACTTTGCACTTAAAACAAATACTTTCATTGATCGGATCTCAGTGATTACATTTTATTTCTTTAGGCAGAGTCTGTAGAAGGGCCAGGTAGCCTCCGGATTCATCCTTTCTTTGAAAGGTGAAATATCTGGTGAATGCCCCTACAGTCAATCTCTGTATGAGAAATACTTTGTTCTCACAATTTCAGATCAGGTTGGTATCGGAGCTCAAGGTTTTTCTTAAGAGTTTGTGAAATTTGTGCAAGTAAATTGTATTATTCTGCAAAATTTGATGCTTACTAGGCTGAAATTGCAAAGAGGGGAAGGTCAATTGGTTAGAGAACAAGTTAATCCTCAACCAAGGAGGGCTAGAGTGCCATTACATCCACCTTCCATTTCATCCTCAATAGCCTTAGAATCAGCCACAAACATGTCTTCCAGAGAAGGAGAAGTACATGAGGAAATGGATCCCAAGGAAGAAGAAAGAGTCTTTAGAAAAGCTTTCTTGGACTTGACTGAGATGGTTAGGATCCCATACCAGGAGAGAAATGATAGGATTGCTGGAGAGGGTCTAGAAACCAAAGAGAAGAAGGAGATTCTTCAGGAGGAAAGAAAGACAAAGATGAGTCTAAGAAAGGGAATGGAGGAAATGGTGATCCACCATCTCCATCATCATCCTCATCCTCCACATCATCCTCTTCAACTTCTGAAAATCAGTCACAAAAAACAAAAACATCTCTTAAAAATCCTTTGTTAAAGCTTGATGTAAAGTTTGAGTTGTCGATGTTTAATGGTGATGTGAATGCAGAGAAATTGGATAACTGGATTAGACAGCTGGAAGTCTATCTAAGAATTCAGAATTTGCATGATGATGACACAAAAATCTAATTAGCCTCTTTGAGAATGGATGGAGCAGCTTTGGTTTGGTGGGGAGCCAAGACTAGAGAGGAGATTAAAAAGCATGGTAAGATAACTCTAACTTGGAATGTGTTTATTACTGCTATTAAGAAACAGTTTTATCCTCTTTCTCATATTCAGAAAGAAAAGTGGATGGAGTTGGAACAGGTGAGGAGGCTGTATCCTCACCTTCTTAACAGGTAATTGAAAGCTTTTGAGGGTCCAAAAGCTTCCCATTTGGGAGGTATGATCAGGAGATCAAGTCTCTTGTAGAAAAATGCTCAAAAATGAAGTTGCTCAGAATTGTTCCAAACCAAAACGATAGGAAAGAAGATCAACAGTTAACCACATTTCTCTACTAGTGCGCTTCCTATGCTTATATAGTTTGTGCACATCCTTAACTTCCATGGGTGGGTTTGTTCTTTCTGGAAAACTGTCTATCAAAGCTTGGAGATTTTCTACGGCCCTTTGGTTGCGCAACAACTTCATACATGCCTGCAAAAATGGTTTGACCTCATCATCTGCTTTGAGGTTCACAGGGGCTTGAGGAGTAGATACCTCAGCTTTAGCAAAGTCTTGGAGAGTTGCGAAAAAGGTTTCATTTTCATTTTGTAAGTCCAAACCTTCTTGTTTGATGGCTGCTTTTTGGATAAGAGGCTCCGCCTCAGCTTTCTCTGCCACTCCCCTGGTGGCCATGCCACTGCGTGTTATGACATTAACGCTTGGTCCTTCATCTCGAGGTTCTGCCTTAACCCTTTTTACATTTTGCGTAGGTGTTTGTTGCTTTTCCTGCATCTTGGCTATCAGAAACGGTGAGTCTTCGATCACATGGTATAGTTGGCTACAATATTTGTAGGATTGTCTTGCAGGGTTCAGGCAGTCCCTCGAAAAATGCCCTACCTCTCCACAGTTATAGTAGATCAGTTGTCCTCTCTCCCTACCTGCACTTCCACCTTGGCGCCCTCCCCTGCCCCTAGCTGGGGAGCCACCCATACCTGAGGGGGATCTTGGTGAAGAAGGGTCTGATTGTACCATATATAGGTTTCCCTGGTCTATCATCAGATCATAAGTTAGACAGTTCTACTCATCATGTTCTACTGACCGGAAAAACCTACACCATTGTTGCTTCAGTTCTAGGACATATGCACCTAGACGGGGGCAACAGTTAGTATCATGCAGGCCGGCTATATGACAATCATCACACCATAGCCCAGGTCAACTTGGTCCTGGGTGCAACGGACTGGGTCCCCCCGCCTACAGGTAGTCTGCCAGCAGTGGGCACTAATCCTTGGTATGCCTAGATACCCTACATCGTATACACCACATATCTAGACTAGCTTCCTTCCCTCGGTCCTTCTATAGATTCTGAATTTCCATGTGCATCGCCCCCAACTACTCTTGGGTTTTCTGTACTTTGAACTAGGTATCATCTCTTGGTGCAGCTTCCAACTTCATAGAAATTTCCAAGGATTTTTCCTTCGATTCAATGGCTTGGTGACCCATAGGTACGCGCAGGTGAGGTAGTAACATAGCAATGAACCATTCCTTGTGTTTTCTGTCATCATACAAAAATTCCTCTTCTCTAATTACCTTCTTCAGCCATTGGTCAGATTCCCATACAGACTCAGAGGGTCGTTGCTTGAAATATTTTAGATCATTCACTATCTGAGAGTAGGATTTAGGCTTCTTGAAATGTTGTCTTAGGGAATTCTTAAGCTCTGGAATGGTCGAATTCCCATGCTGAGTTATGTATCCCATATACCAATACAGGGCCCTTCCTTCAAAGGCAAGGGACAGCTGCGCCCTTTTCAAAACATCATTGGCCACATTCTAAGAAGTCCATACTGATTATGTGACAAACTAGAACCGATCCATATCTTCATACCCTACGCCCTTAAAGGTAGGTAGCTTCATGTGCAATGCCATCTCGTTTTTCGGTGGTGGAGGTACAGGTGAGTTCTTACTCCTATGCTGAGTTGACGGTGGTGTAGTTGGAGGGCTATGCACAACTAAATTACTTACTGGGTTGTAGACATATCTATCTCCTTCTTGATTAATTCTATAATATTTTCCACTATGCGTTGTAACCTCGCTCTAATTGGAGCTCATTCACTCTATATGACTACACAGAATGCTCTTTTTGCACATTAATATCTTAATCACTAATGGTAAGGTTTTCATAAACTTATCCCAAAAACCCTTGAAGAACCTCTTCTTTGCCTTCAAATAGGACACGAATTGATCGATTGCAAATTCCGTCACAAATACTCCTAGCACACTGTCCACCCATTGGTCTACCGTGCGGGTGATGGTGTTATCAGTCCTCTTGATCAGGTGATCATTTCCAAGTGGAAAAAATGCTCAAAAATGGAAATTTTCAAAAATGGTTGCAGTCTGAACGACCGAAAAGGCCTCGTCACTGCGATTTTGGCGCCATGAACGAGACTCAAATCCGATGTTGTATGTGAAAGTTAATGAAGTTTGAAATCGCCCAATGACCTTCACAACATGAATTTTTGCCTATGATTTTGTCAAATTTTCAAAAAAAAATTAAATGGAAAATTTCATTTTTTTATTAAGTTTTTATAGGCATGTTGGAGGGTGCCATGTGGCCTACCCAGAGGCTGCCATGTGTCCCAAGCCATTTGATTAAAGGTCATGTTAAAAAAATTGGTGGGAAAGGGGGGTCGAACCCTCGACCCGACTCCTCGGACAGGATCGACCCGACCATTATACCACAGACCGAACGATTGAATAGTCGGGTGAGTCCTTTAAACCTGAACGAGGGCGAGTCGGGTCGTCGTGGAGAAGTTTGAATGGGCAGAGTTGATTTAAGCGCTCAGGGCTAAGGGATAAGGCCTCGCCACCACGTGATATCACCAAGGGCTAATCTCCATTTAAACCGGCGGAGAAAAGGGTTTAACACCTAGGAGCTAGCTCCCTAACCATGTGACTTGTAGGCGGTGACCGAGGGCGCGGGTTTAACGTTAACTACCAGCCCAAAATTTTTCCGAAAATTCAGCATGTGAACGCATTGTTTGGAACTGACAGTTAAATTTATTACTGCCCCTAAAAATAATGCGGTTATGCCTAATCTGAGTTGTCTACCTCTTTTGGTGGAGTTAACTGGAGTTCCTCCAATTTTGGAGGAGGTTTCTAGTGCCACTGGGAAAAAACTTGTTAGGGTCATAAATTTCACAATTTTCGATCAAATTGGACGAAATTTAGTCAATTTTGGCTTTCTTTAGTATTATGGAGTGTTTGGGACAGGTTGCAGAGTGAACAAAGGTGTTATTCAGCCATTGTTTCTTCAGGGAAGAGGAAAGAACCACCAGGGCCATTAGGGAGATGGAGCTGTATTGGGTTGTACTTCACTGTTTGAGGTGAAACAAAAGCCATTTCTAGCTTATTTATGTCTTCTGAAGTCAAATTCACAACTTATTTTTCTTGTTTAGGCATATTTTTCACTGTGTAACTATTTTTGAGCAAATTAATAGAGCAAGGACATACCATTGGGGAGCCTTAGACCAACAGATGTAGCCAAGGAGGGATGAAATGACTCATCAGTTTGCTGTGTTATGCTATGGTGAATTTTTCTTGCTGTGTATTTCTACTGTGATATATTAAACAATAAATTTAAATAGCAAAATATCGCACATCAAACTCATAAACATTACAAAAATATTTTGTTTAACTTGCTAGTCATGGAGAACACTTTGCACATTAAATTAAATGGAAATGGATACTTTGCATAGCAGTAAAAATAGTTCCATTTTCAGGTTAGATGGTATCAGAGCTAGAGTTTTACTCTACATTTTTTCTTGTGCAAAGATATAGTTGACTATTTGCAAGTTTTGATGCTTACTAGGCTTAAACTCAAGAGAGGTGAAGGACACTTGGTTAGTGCACAAAGTAATCCTCAACCAAGAAGGGCCAAAGATCCACCTCCAAGAGCCATAAAAGAAGCCTCAGGCATGTCTTCAAGGGAAGGAGGCTCCTGAAGACATTAATCCCAAAGAAGAGGAACGGGTGTTTCAAAAGGCTTTCTTGGACATGACGGAGATGGTAAGGATACTATAACAAGAAAGGAATGATAGGCTTGTTGGAGAAGGGTCTAAACATCAGAAAGAAGGAGAGGGTTCTTCAGGAGGAAAGAAAAGTGATGATAAGTCAAAGAAAGGACACAGAGGAAATGGCGATCCACCATCCCCATCTTCATCATCTTCCTCTACATTATCATTCTCTACTTCGGTGAATCAATCTCACAAGTCTAAAACCACTGGTAAAAGTCCATTTTTAAATCTTGATGTTAAATTTGAGTTTCATATGTTTAATGGTGAGGTTGATGCAAAGAAACTTGACAATTGGATAAGACAGTTGGAATTTTATTTGAGGATACAAAACCTTCATGAAGACGACACCAAGATTTAGTTAGCCTCTTTGAGAATGGAAGGAGCAGCATTGGTATGGTGGGAAGCCAAGACCAAGGATGAAATTAAAAAACATGGTAAGATCACTTTATCATGGGCTGAATTTATTTATTCAATTAAACATCAATTTTACCCATTAGCTCATTTACAAAAGGCTATCATGAATTGGAAAATTTTTAGACAACTTAAGGGACAAAGTGTTCAAGATTAAACCCAAGAGTTTAGACGAAGGGCTTTATTAATTGGAATTGATTTGCATAGCCAAGAGACTTTGCTGAAATATATAGGTGGTTTACATAGATATATTATACATACTATCCTTATGTTCAATCCTACTAGTCTAGACGAGGTTTGTGTACAAGCCACACATTTAGAGGCTAGAGGTAAACAATATTTTGAAGGGAATGAGGGTAGTAAATTTAAAGGCAAAGGTAGAAAAAGAAATGAAAACTCTAGGAATGAAAAAGGAAAATTATTTTGTAAAAACTGTTCCAAAACAAGCCACGATGAAGACCATTGCTGGAAACTTCATCCGGAGCTGAAACCAGAAAAATTTAAAACCAAAGATAAGGCCAAAGAAAAAGGCAAAACAGTTGCAATAGCTGAACAAGACTTAGGGTCTGAATCAGGAGATGAGACTAAAAGAATAGCTTTGGTACTAAAGAACATAAAGGGGAAAGAGATTGTAAATGAAACAAATCCCAGTTCTATCACTTTAAACTGTCACTTAGAAGCTCCAAATGAAGAGAGGAGGATAGAGCTGTTTCATGTGACGATAATTTCCAAACACACAAAGATAGACACACTATTTGACAGTGGGTCTTAAGAAAACCTCATCTCAGAAGACTTAGTCAAGAAGCTGAAACTTGAAACCATTCTATTACACCATTTTTTGGTCATCTAACCTATTATCATTAGATGGACCCAAGTACACCATGTAAGACCAATTTTACCCTAAGTAAAATTGCTTTCACTATGACAATAACTTAGTAAACCACCTTTATTATGTTGTTTATGGTCTAAACAAGAAACCCCATGAGGAAATATTAAATAAATATACATTTGTTTGATTTTCCTCAAGGAATGATTAGTTAAACAATAGTTTAATTAATATTCCTGGTTATATTTAGCCCAAAAAAGGAAATTAATTAGATAAATCATTATTTATCTTATTATTTTATAAGAATAATTATTTAAACCTTATTTAAATAATATTATTTTTTAAATATGACTAAATCACCCTTAAATAATTAAATAAATCCTTAGTTATTTGATTATTACTCAACCACATCCTTAAAGTGATAAATAAATCATTTATTTATTTATTATTTATAAATAAAGGGATTTGACCCAAGTCAAATTCCTTTTCCCTCCAACAAATATAATAAAATATTCCATAAAATTCAGATCTTGATTTGGTTAATAATATTTTAATTATGCACCAATATCTAGACTAACTCAATATTTTGTTATAAATAGAAGGGTTTTCCCATTCATTTATCACCTTTTGTTGCCTAAATATCACTCTGGATCTATACTTTTGGTCTGACTATTGATCCACCATCATAGTCATATTTTTGCTACCAATTTTGTCTGGGTTTTCTACACCATCAAGAGAGAGGAATTTTAGATCTGAAGTGCTGAGGACTTACAAGAACTCATCCCATTGAGGAGAACAAGGAACACCCTCTTGTGTCTTCCTCCCAGGTGCCATTAATACAAAATTCATTCGATATATTCTTGTCTTTTCTATTGGATGCATGGAGTAAAACTTATTTTTTCTACTGCTTAATGTCTTCTAATGCATAGATCTAGATTTTTTGCAGCATTTATCTTGATCACCTAACTACATATTTGAGGATATTAGCAGCCATCTTTGCTGTTAGGGATGTTTGTTATGTGTAGCTAAAGTGGTATTTTTTCGTACGCTTGGAATTAAGATTCATACTAACAACTGGCGACTCCACACGGGTTTACGATTACGACCACTGTCATTTTTCAAATCCTTGCATATCCAGCTGCTTCAAACCCTAGAATTTCTCTTCAGCCCCTTGTCTTTGCTTTTGTTTTTAACCTATAAACCCTAAAACGATAAAAATTCTGACTTCCGTGTGTTTTCGAACCTATTGCACAGGTGACAGACATCAGCCGTAGCTGAGACGACAAATTTTTCTGAAAACTGTCGCCGAGAGTGCTGAAAGTGCAGGTCGCACATTTTGGCCCAAAACCTGTGACCTGGACCCTCAGGATGCACTTTTCAGCCCAAAACTATGACCTCTGCTGAAAACAGGTCAGAAACTGCGACCTGGACTTTTTGCAGGGATTTTTCTGAAATTTTTTTGGGTTTGTTTGACCTCCGTCTCCGCCCATTTTGGACCTGTAATTTTTCTGTTTTGCTCAACTAAGTGGGAACCTAGCCCCCTAGGGCTTCAGTACCCTCCAATTTTTGTGGAAGAGTTTTTGTTGTTGCAAGTTGTTTGAAATTTCAGAGTCTTCAGCCATTTTTCAGATCTAATACCTCACCTTTAGATCCGCTTTAGATTGGCTTGTTATCCATCCAAATCACCTCATTTAGCTTTGTTTGGATTTTCCTCTAGGGTTTACTCCGTTTCCCTTCAGGAGATAGCCTTTCGCCACCTCTTTTACAACAAATTTTCCTCTGATTTATTGCTATTTTCTGCACCATGTTCCAACAGATCTTGCCTTTTAGATCCCTGTCCCTATTGACCTTCGATCTATTGAATTTTTTAGTGTGTTTTGCTTTTTTTTTCTCACCTATAGACTAGTTGTTGAGAGACCCACCTCCCTAGGTTTAGATTATTGCATTATTAGCTGTTTATTTTCCGTTTTTGCAGGCCTATATACTGTCATTTGCAGGTTTATTTACAGCCATACAACACACTTTTTCTTTTTCTCTACAAACGTCTAGGTTTAAAAATTAAAATTTACACACTTTTACACACACCCTAAGTGAAAAATGGCTTGGTTAACACCGCCAATACTCTAAAACATTAAATCAATTGATCCTACACCTCTCTGCTCTTGTTTCGACATTGTAATCAGTTGATCCTGCACCTCCCTACCCTTGTCAGTCTCTTTTTCCTTTGTGTCGTGTTTGTGTCGTCATCATTGCTCAACCTCCCATGGGCTCTGGTTTCCCTCAAGGGGGGGCCAACACCTCTTGCACTTTTCCCCCTCCCGGTAGCACGCATCTAGGATACGAAATGCCTCCTCTTTTTTCCCAACCTCCTGTTTACCACACTTTTACCCCATATCCTTATTATCCGTATCCACAGCTTGGTGCTCCAGCTCCTCCAGCAATAGAACCCCCTCCTCCCTTGCCTTCTCAACCCCCACCTCCTCGGGGTCAGGTGCATGTACAACAGGGCGCGACTTATCCTCTTCCCTCAAAAAATAAGAGGAAAGGCACTAAAAATCAAGCTGTCCTGGACCTAATAAAGGTAATTCTCCTAACACTACGAAGTAGCAACAGGGCACTCAGCCCAAGCAAGACAGGCCTGTTCGCATGAACAAGCCTTGTTATTGTTGTAGTATTCATGGCCATTACACACATGATTGTCCTCTTTTTCCACAGATGCGAAAAATATGGGAGTGTCAAGTAGCATTGCGAGGACAACAAGTCTCCCCTTCTGTCCCTCCCAGTACTACGCCTAGCTAGCCGACTGTGTTTACTAGTCCTTTCCCTCAGTAAGGATTTGTGGCTACCCAAGCACCTGAAGGTCAGGTGGCCACTCAACCTATTTCATTTGGTACCCCTGATTACCAGATTCTCATGATGAACTCTGATCAACCTTTAACTATAGACATCAACCTTCAGACTCGGTCCTGTCAGTACAACAAGCCTCCCGCTACGTTAAACCCTGAGCTGCCTGCTTCGGTATCTACAGAGCCTCTTTCGACACCTAAGGGTCCCTTGCAGATCCCTCAGCCTAGAGCGGAGGTTCATATCAAGATCCCTAAGGGGCCACTGTGCCAAAATGCTACTTCTAGAAAAGCTGCCCATTTGTATAGCATAGTCGATGATTTGGCACAATCCCCTGTTGCCATTTCAACGTTGGAAATCCTCTAGTCGTGCCCTTCACAATGAAAAGCTCTACTATCTGCCGTGGGCACTGTAGATCCATCCGACGATCAATTGATTGTCTTTGACATTGATCGGTCAAAAAATACTCCTCTCCCTACTTCCGTCGCCTTCCAAATCCCAGTCAAGATCTGGAACACTAACTTTTCTTGGTGCATTATTGATGAGGGGGCATCCACCTGCGTGATGTCCGCTTTAGTTTGGAAGCAACTAGGATCACCTGAGTTGGCTCCTTCCATGATCACCCTCCGAGCGTGAGATGGCCGTGCCTCTAAGCCCATTGGATTATTCCGCAGTTGTCCTATTACTCTTGCGGGCAAGACTGTTTGCGTTGACATAGAAGTCATAGATGCACCCTTAGACTACAACATTCTATTGGGTCGTAGCTACACTTATGCGATGTCTGCTGTCCCTTCTGCGGTCCACCGCAAGATGTATTTCCCTCATAATGGAAAGATAGTCACAATTGACCAGTTGACATATTACGAACCGAAGTCTCAGACCTCCCCTGAGTCCACTATCTCTTCGGTGGCCAACAAGCAAACCGTTGATCCTTTAACTAGTGTTTCACCCGGAGTCTAAAAATATTCCTCACTGCTTGGTACATTCCCCGGTCTTCCTCCTCTTGTCTTGGATCCCAGCTCATCGAATGTTTGCATGATGCAATCTTCTTGGATTTCCCTTAAGCAGCCTGCCTCGGATAGTCAACAGCCTCCTCGCCCTCCACAACCTTCTCCTAGCCCTTTGATTTAGCCTTCTGGACCTTCTCCTCTTGGCCCTTCAGCTGGTACTCATAAGCCTCTTTACCCTCCTAGAACGGTTCCTCCAGGCCTTAACCATTTAGGGTCCGTCCCACCTGGCCATTACCCCTCCGGTCAGATACCGTTCCTAGCTCCCCCACCAGGAGTCTATACGGCACCTGTCATGGCCACCCTCTCTCTTCCTAACTTGACCCTTGGGATTCTCGTCTGGTACCTTGATCCTCCGGCCGCTACCCTGCTAGGTCAACCCAAACCTTACCTTTCTTTGACCCTGGTTCAACCGGTCCCCATGACTTCTCCCACTGCAACAATGCCTCAACCACCTCAACAGGAACCACCTCCTGTTGCGACCGCTTCGAGTAATAAGGGAAAAGCTCGCAAGAGGGCCTCCAAGGACAAGGCTGCCCTGATATACCATGCACTTCCCCCACCCACAAAGCCCTGTGATTTGTGTGATGTCATTAGCCATGCCACCCATAACTGTCCTGAACTTCCCTGTATCAAGCCCATGGTTAAAGTTGCGTTCCCTGAGTCTGCAGTCCCTGAAGCCTCTGTTTCTTCCTTGGCTGCAGCCAACAATCCTAGAACTATTCACACTAACCAACCTTGTGCATTGTGTGATCTTCGTGGTCATTACTCTTACCATTTTCCCCGCCTTACGCATTACCGCGCCTCTTTAGAGGTAGTTTGGGAGTACTTTTGCAGATGCTGTAGGCCAGACTGATGATTTACCCGCTCCCATTGACATCCCCCCTCCTGATTTCAAGATGAAGGAGCCTGCGGCCACCATCCTCTACCTTTCATCATGCATGAGACCTTGGGTGGAAGCTCCCTCCGAATCTTCCCCTGTTGTTTCGCCTAATCTCCCTTCAGTGATCACCCTGGGCTCAACATCAGCAGATCCCTTATCTGCTTGTTCTTATGTCATCCACCATGATGATGCACATGTAAACCTTTCTTCTCATGATGATGAGTCAGGTAGCTTCACCGCTTCATGTGGTCTCCCTTCCTCCAGTCACTCCATCTTCTATTGTGACGATGACATCATGGAAGCCATGTCCACCCCTGACTTCATCTTTCCTGCATCGCTCGTGCCCATGGTGAATTTCATAATCTCAGCACAAGTTACACCTCAGGTAGCTCCCACACTCCACCTCACCGTCGGTGTGTGAGTAGTAGACATCTTACCCGGATCACTCCCCCCTGCGGAGTGCGTTCGATTTCTACTTTGTGCTTAGGTTGCTAGCATTGTTCATCATCCTTCCAGTTATTGTCTTGTGGCACCTTTCATATGGACCTACCATACACACCTTATATTAGTTTTTCTGATGGTACAAGTCGCTACTCCAAGAATCTAGCCTCGGCAGGTTGGGCCATTTTTACCCCCTTGCACTCCCTTGTTCTCTCGAATGGGGCATGCATTGGTACTGCTACCAATAACCAGGCCGAATATGATGCAATACGAGGTTTATTAGCCGATGCCCTTTCACATTGCATTCTCCACCTTCATGTTCGTTTAGATTCCCTGCTTCTTGTCATGCAATTGAATGGTGTCTATCGTGTGCATAATCCTATCCTTTTTAGAAGATATTTACGAGTGAAGCTTTTGATGCGTGAATTTGAAATCATTACATTCAGTCATGTACCTAGAGCAAAAAATCACTATGTAGATAACATTTCAAACAATATTCTAGATTGGCATTTAGCACACACTTTTAACACAAGACAATAAAATAAAAATATCAAAACGATGCATATCCATAATATGTGTCGTATAAAATGTTTTAGATTCCATCCACTCTGATACATATAACATGCCCATATCATGTTACAAAAATAAAAACTGGGGGCACCACCTCCCCCTACACACTAATCACTATTTGGAGGATCCCGAGCCAATGGCTCTACTCCCATAGCTCGTAGATCACACATACCCTGTCCGGCCATCGCCATGCGCCACATGACCCCTCGCCACTCAGAGGGTAGACCAATACATGGCTCTATGTACTGGTCATCTAAGTCCTACCAGCCGCGCTCTGAAACACTAGACTGAAGCCTCTCACATCTATGACAGATATCCTCTAGGAGGGCTGTTGCATCCTCATTTTGCTGCGACCTCGCTCCACTAGGTCCTACGGTCCCCGATACTGTTGGTTGTCTCATATATCCGACTGGTTTTACTAGTGCTATATCTACATACCAAAAGTGAAATAATTAGTACCACATACAATATTCTAGACCTTTACATGCACATAAAATATTAGCAAATTTTCACTTACCATCAGGCCCCCATATTCGACCAGGCGGAAGTGGAAAATCCGAGTCCCCACAATAACTCATCCCACTATAGGGATAGTCATCTATATACAGTGGCATCTGATCCCAATGAGAAAAGAAATCAGGTTAGAATACCCATCCAACTGCCCCACCTCCTCCTCTGCACAGTAGTCGCCCCCATCGGCGCATCCTAGGCTCTCTCAGGCCCCATCTTGGAGATGTATGTGAGGTCGAAGTGTCAGGATCTTCTCAAATAAGAACGAGCACAAAACTGTACCATATGCACAGTCATGGTTCACTTGCCCCTTGCAAAGAGACAACTGTCATTTCAATGACGACAACATCATATGGGCCCACCCATAGTAGGTCCCACTCAAAACACTCTCCACCAGCATCATCTGCCCTCCAGTGATGTGATGGAGTGCCTGGTTTCCCAGTATCCGCAGCATCGCTGCGGCTACAACACAGGTCTCTAACCTCTCCAAGTCCCCGATGGGTATCTGAGTCCCCTTGACTTGGAGACCTAGTCGACAATGGCACTCTACAAACTCTATGATATTCTGCCCCCGAGGTAATACTGGATGAGTATTCCCTACCATCCCAAGTGGTGGGAGACCAGTCAAGAAATATATATCCTGGACCGTCAACTCGATCCAGTGCTCTTGCACTATAAATGCCTCATGGTATGGGTCCCAATAGCTGACAATCCGGGTCAATAAGGGCTCTCCAGCTCTCATCAAAGGGTTCTCCACAAACTTCAGAACCCCAAACCTAGCCAATGCACTGCAGACGCCCTGATCCTCCCGGATCTCCGACCGTAATGCGCCTAGGTCTCTTTCTCTCCAGTTGATCCGTATTTCTGCCATATCTGCACAAAACCATCATATTTGTTAGAATACATATAGGAAAGACTGTATCTCATCATAAAAACCTAGTACTCAGCCAAAAAACAGCACCGGAAAATCCCTCCCTGACAGGCCGCACTTTTCAGGCCAAAATTTGGGACAGGTCACAGTTTTTTGCTCAAAGCCTGCTACCCAGGTCGCAATTTTTTCCCCAAAAAGTGAGACTCGGCTGTGAGGAGGAGCAGGGGCCTGTTCCCGAGCCTTGGGGATCTAATTTGAACTTTTAATCCATTGAAAAGAAAGAGTAGGATTAGGCCACTTACCTGCAACTAACGGATCTCGATTCCAACAGTCAGTTTGTCCGCTATGATTGCCGCAAGATTTATGGCCTTCTCTCCTCTCTACATTCACCACAACTCCACATGAAAATGAGTGAATTTGGAGGGAAAACGCCTTATTAAAAGAGAAACCCCTATTTTTTATTTCACCCACTGCGACCCAACCGTAGCTCCGTTTACCAAACTGTTTGTACCGTTGGAAAGCTGTCAGTGAGCCCTAAAATGGGTATCTATTAGTTTTTAGTGATTTGATACTTCACCATGACATATTTTTTCCAAGAAGCGTCACTTCACCCCTCCTCAAAATCGAATTTCTTCACTTGCAACACTTTTACTGAGGGGCACCACTTTGCCCCCATACTTGTCCACACTCGTGTTGACTTTCGTCGTGAGTTACCATCTTGTGCTCATGTTTTCATGGTCCCCATTGGACATTTTTCTATGTGGTAGCACCATCGAGTTACCCTTGTTTAGAGCATCCGAGTTGAGTCATCATTGCATTCATGGAGTCTATCCCGAGTCCCTTTGAATCCCGTTATAGGCATCCATCCTTCAGTGCTTGGTCCCTCTCTTGTGTCACACATTATGGCCTTCAGTCCCACTGTCCCCTATCCCTCATGATATTGTGTTAGTCGCTGCCAGGTCATCCATGCCTTTATGCTCTAACAAGGGAAGTCGTCCGTTCGCTACTCAGTACCCCCCATTCCATCATCATCATTGGTGTTAGTCTGTCAATCACTCTACTATTTTCTCTCATGCCTTAGTTGAGGATCCCTTATTGCCTCACCTATGGTGGACCTCCTTCTGTCGACATCAGCTCATTCATTTTAGAAGACAGGTCTAGAGGGTGGTGTACCTTGGTTCCAGCTTCCACTATTGTTTGGTGCCTCGAATCAGGCAAAGGGACTCCTTATTTCCCTTTGACTTGATTGTTTCTCAGCTCCAGCTCCTTTCAGCATGATTGAGATCCGTATACTTGATGGTTCAGTGATGTAGCAGTTGATATCGGTGATTCCCGGGTATATGTGAGATTTCTTAGCCCTCATGAGGTGGTGGCCCTACAGGTAGCCCCCCACATACCTGGATGACCTCTTCATCATAGACTTTGATGTAGCTCCATACATTTGATGATGTCGGCCTTAGCTGCTTGCAACGCCTTTTTGTTTGCATATATCAGTTAGATTTTCAAAGCCCTTTCCTGTTTTCAGGGGCATCTAGGTTGCATTTATATCTCATGTACTCAGATATTATTGTACAAGTCCTGGCTATTTTCCCAGGCACAATATTTATGTGGGATTCATTATTGTGTTGTTTATCTGGCTCATGTTTATGCCAGCATGTATTATATTGGCCAGTTTTTTGGTTTACTGGACGCCTTATTGTTTATACTTTGCCTCGGGGGGCATAGATATGCCTCCCCTGCTGCCTATAGCATAGGTACTTACTCATCAAAGAGACTTGTTGCACCTGTAAGTCTCGCCTCCTCAGGGTCTAGTTCTTTCAACACTTTGGCCTACCTTATACTTCTCTCTCTTTGACTTCCCCTTTGATGTCTAGTGATTGAGTTCTTACAACGTACTTTGGTCATACAATTAGCTCCTAACTCTCGCACGTCAGGGGGTAATATGTTACACTATTGTTTGGTCATATAACCTATTATAATTAGATGGACCCAAGTACACCATGTAAGACCAATTTTATACTAAGTAAAATTGCTTTCAATATGAAAATAACTTAGTAAACCACCTTTATTAAGTTGTTTATGGTCTAAACAGGAAAACCCATGAGGAAATATTAAATAAATATACATTTGTTTGATTTTCCTCAAGGAATAATTAGTTAAACAACAGTTTAATTAATATTCCTGGTTATATTTAACCCAAAACAAGGAAATTAATTAGATAAATCTTTATTTATCTTATTATTTTCTACGAATAATTATTTAAACCTTATTTAAATAATATTCTTTGTTAAATATAGCTAAATCACCCTTAAATAATTAAATAAATCATTATTTATTTGATTATTACTCAACCACATCTTTAAAATGATAAATAAATCATTTATTTATTTATTATTTATAAGGATTTAGCCCAAATGAAATTCTTTTCCCTCAACAAATATAATAAAATATTCCATAAAAGTTGGATAAATTTTGGTTAATAATATTTTAATTGTGCACCAATATCTAGACAATTTGAATATTTGTTATAAATAGAAGGAGTTATCCATTCATTTATCACCCCCTACTACCTCTTTATTTTTTGCCTAAAGATCACTCTAGATCTATACTTTTGGTCTAACTATTGATCCATCATCATAGTCATATTTTTACTACCATTTTTGTTTGGGTATTCTACACCATCAAGAGAGAGGAATTTTAGATTTGAAGTGCTGAGGACTTACAAGAACCCATCCCATTGAGGATAATAGGGAACACCCTCTTGTGTCTTCCTCCCAGGTGCCATTAATACAAAATTCATTCGATATATTCTTGTCTTTTCTATTGGATGCATGGAGTAAATCTTGTTTTTTCTACGGCTTAATGTCTTCTAATGCATATATCTAGATTTTTTGCAGCATTTATCTTGATCACCCAACTACAAATCTGAGGATATTAGCAGCCATATTTGCTGTTGGGGCTATTTTTTATGCGCAGCTAAAGTGGTATTTTTTCATACACTTGGAATTAAGATTCATACTAACACATTCCACATCCAAAGCCATATCCACTTGGATGGATTTGCAAGGATGCTAATTTACAAGTTTCAAGGAAGTGCATGTTGCGCTTTGCCATAACAACTCGTTATGTTTACTTGGTTGAATTAGATGTGGTACCACTTGACATTACAGGTGTGGTGTTGGGTAGTCCGTACTTATATGATAGAAAAGGAACTTTCCATCGCCATGAGAACAAGTATCATATGTTCAAGGATGGCAAGGAGTTTATTGTGAGAGCACATCAGAAGAAGCTAGAATCTTCTTTAGTGAATGCAGGGCAATTGAAAAGGCCTGTCAATGCAAGTCAAAGTTTGAATTTGTTGATGATTAAGCAAAAATATTTTGTACATAATCCTTTTCATGTTATTGTTGATGTAAATGATGAAATGATTCAGTCTGAAAGTAGGTCGTCTTTGGAAGAAGATGACAAGATGTTGCAAAAAGTGTCTTTGGTGTCAATCGGTGCAGAGAACAAAGTGTCGGTGCAAAGTGGTGCAAGAATCAAAGAAAGGGAAAAGCATGCAAGCAAAAAGGACAAAAATTTTAGCATGGATCAATGCTGGTTTTAGAATGGCAGGTTGGTATGGCGAGAAAACTTGGTCGGGAATCGACACAAGTACATGGCTCATTTGGAAAAAAATCTCTATAAGGACAGTTGGCAAGGTGAATCTTATTTCCAGTTTCCTTTGAAGGTAAACCATTGTAGGAGCAGTATGATTTTTAAAAATTTTAGTTGTTGTTCTGCAAATTTCAAAAATTTGCAGCATGACAGAGTCAAGGTTAGAAACAGTCGGTCGACAGATTCAAGGAATAATTTATCTTTTATGAGAAGCTCAATTTGATGAAGGCAGGAAGATTTCAGAGGTTCAAGGTTGGAAGAGTGAAGAATCAGTCTCCTCATCTTCAATTTCTATAATTTAGAGAGATTTTTGGGTCCAAAAGCTTCCCATTGGGGAGGTGTGATCAGGTGATCATGTCCAAGTGGAAAAAATGCTCAAAAATGGAAATGTTTAGAAATGGTTGCAGTCTAAATGACCGAAAAGGCCTCATCGCTGCAATTTTGGGGCCGTGAATGGGACTCAAATCCGATGTCGTATGTGAAATTAACTGAAGTTTGAAATTGCCTAAAGACCTTCAAAATAGGACTTTTTGCTTATGATTTTGTCAAATTTTCAAAAAAAAATTAAATGGCAAATTTCATTTTTTATTAAGTTTTTATAGGCCTATTGGAGGGTGCTACGTGGCCTGCCTGGAGGCCTCCACGTGGCCCCAGGCCATTGGATTAAAGGTCCTATTAAAAAAATTGGTGGGCAAGGAGGGTCGAACCCTCGACCCAACCACTACACCACAGGTCGAACGATTGAACAGTCGAGCGAGCCATTTAAACCTGAACGAGGGCAAGTCGGGTCGTCGTGGAGAATTTTGAATGGGCGGAGTTGATTTAAGCCCTCAGGGCTAAGGGATAAGGCCCCCTGACCATGCGCTATCACCAAGGGCTAAGCCCCATTCAAACTGGCATAGAAAAGGGTTGAGCACCTAGGAGCTAGCTCCCTAACCACATGACCTGTAGGCGGTGACCGAGGGCGCAGGTTTAACGTTAACTGCCAACCCAAATAGTTTCCGAAAATTCAACATGTGAACACGTCATTTGGAACTGACAGTTAAATTTATGTCTGCCCCTAAAAAATAGGATGATTCTACCTAATCTGAGCTGTCTGCCTCTTTTGGTGGAGTTAACTGGAGTTCCTCCAGTTTTGGAGGAGGTTTTCTAGTGCCACTGGGCAAAAAATTGTTACGGTCATAACTTTCACAAGTTTCGACCAAATTGGACGAAAATTTAGTCAATTTTGGCTTTCTTCAACATTCTGGACAATTTGGGACATGTTTTAGAGTGAAAAAAGGTGTTCTTTAGGATTTTTTTCTTTATGGAAGAGGAAAGAGCCACCAGGGCCATCGGGGAGATGGAGTTGTATTGGGTTGTACTTCACTATTTAAGGTGAAACAAAAGCCATTTTTAGCTTATTTCTACCTTCTGAAGTCAAATTCACAGCTTTTATTTCTTGTTTAGGCATATTTTTCAATGTGTAACCATTTTTTAGCAAATTAATAGAGCAAGGACATACCATTGGGGAGCCCTGGACCGGAAGATGTAGCCCAAGAGGGGTGAACTACCTCATCAGTTTGCTGTGTTATGCTATGGTGAATTTTTTTTGCTGTGTATTTCTATTTTGATGTATTAAATAGTAAATTTAAATAACAAAACATCACACATCAAACTCAGAAACATTACCAAAAATAAATTGTTTAACTTGCCAGTCATGGAGAACACTTTGAACATTAAATTAAATGGAAATGGATACTTTACATATCAGTACAAATAGTTCCATTTTCAAATCACCTCTCTAACTGCTGAATCAACTCTGGAGTCCACTGCATGACCCCTTCGTCCTTCTAACACTTTTGGAAATATACGAGCCTTGCGAGCCACTCCTGAAGCTCGGTCACAAATGTCACAAATAAATTTTCATAGACCTCTGTGAATATGTACTTATTTTTCCACTTCTTTGCCGTCAACTTTGTGCTGCGATTTTCTTTTACCACAAATTCCTGAACCTACTTTTCGAACCACTCTTCAATTTCTTTCTTCTCAGGTCTCCAATTTTCCCTCGGAATTACCCGATCCCTCTCTCAAAATGCTCCCGGTCCCAACAACGGAACCATTTGTTCGCTTAGGGGGTCCTGACCCAGGTTCGAAGGTTAAGGTTTTCTAAAAAACCCCTATACTACTGGCCCTTTCGGCAGTGACCTACTTGCGTAGGCCAAAGTCTCACCCGAAGCAGTATGGGAGGGTGCTGGAACCATGTTTTCGAACCTTGAGAGGGAGTAGGTAAGTCAAGCAGATCTGCGTTCGCAGCCTATCGAGTTCGCACCAAACAGATCTATTCGCAGGGCTATTAACAATATAATCACAATATAAAGATCTAATATCGTGCACCAAGCTAGTTAATAACTCCACATCCATGTGTGTATCAACAGTAATCAGCACATATCATCATAACGTATCATCAACCGAGTATAGTTATACCATAACATATATAGATTCACATCATAAACAGATAACCAAAAACATTCATAACAGATCCAATAGTTCACGTCAACAAAAATACCTTAGATCAGACAACACAGAAGTACTTCAACCATATCCGCATATATTAGTATCCAAAACTTAATACAATCGGACACAGTCTGCGCACACAACCAACAGGGTATGCACACAACAGGACTGAGGATCTCCACGCACACAACCAGTAGGGTCTGCACACAACAGGACTGAGGATATCCATGCACACAACCAACAGGAGTCCTTACCCTAACGACCAACAACATATCTAACAATTCACACTTAGCATCAGACTTAATTCTTTCTTGCCTTAAGACTAAAAAAGGTTCATCTATTTATATTGACTTCGCCTACACTTCCAATGGTCTACCCTTGGTCTACCCTTGACCGATTATATTGCACTCGGGGCTTTGACCGACCCCAAAACCCCTGTGCTAGACTAAATAATATACAAAAATATACAAAATTCGCAGCTTTTAGGGGACCTTGTTCCAAAACTAGTTGAGTGTACAAGTGTTGCATCCCGTCAAGTGATCAACCTTGAGGAATTGTGCAAGAATTTTGGAGGAAATTCCTAATTAATAGGTGCATCTAAATTCGCAGCTTTTAGGGGACCCTGTTCCAACACTAGTTGAGTGTACAAGTGTTGCATCACATCAAGTGATCAACCTTGAGGAATTACACAAGAATTTTGAAGGAAATTCCTAATTAATAGGGGCATGTTTCCTCAGGAATTGTGCAAGGAATAGGAGCTTGAGCCAAGGAATAATTTAACTGGGTCAGTCGCAGGCCTTCAAAGTGAGAAGAGTTTTCATTGTGCACTTCGAGGGTGAGATCATTTGAGAAAAGAAATTTTAATACATCTCTATTCATTTGATTAATGCAAGAGGCATTGGGGTTTTTAGCATATTCCTTTCCCCACATAAAAATACTTTTTGCATGTGTATGATTTCTTATTACATGTATGAATTTTTTTTCTAGATTATGAATTACTTTCCGCAGAGCAATCAAGTAGGTTTGTGTCTTGTGATTTTGATTAAAAATTCATGAGAAGTTGCAAATATACAACATAATTTCTACAAAAACAATATATTCCAATTGTGTTTAATAAATTTATCAAGAGAACATGCGACAAAAATTGGATCAACAAAATTGATCTAGGTAAATTTAAGTTACCCTTGGGCCATGATCTTTTACTTCTCTGATGTATTAGAATTGCATTTTATCAAATAATTAATGGACACATATGCAGATATAATTAAGAGGAAAACATGTCAACAATCACACAATAAAATGCAAGACGTTTAATAACAGAGTTCGTCCAGTGTGGACTACGTCTCTGAACCTCAGTACTCGATGGTGTTGGTCGCTTCATTTGGTGCTGGAAAATGTGATGATGTACATGGATGTTGTTTGATTGTCATATAAGGAAATGAGCCCTCAACATGGGTGGAAAAGTTTCTCCACGAGACGTTCCGTTATAAGGAACTCCCACTCACGTGAAGACTTTCGTTGTTGCACTTCATTTCTTCTAATGCCTCTATCATGGCTTGCAATTGAAGCTGCAATCACTGCTTCTCCTCCTTCTCTTCTTGGAGAATTATCTTTAATGCATCATGATATTTTTGAAGGATTTGGTTGTTGTGCTTCAATTCTTCCAATTCCTTTGTCGTGGCTTGCAATTGAAGCGGAAATTGCTGCTTGTCCTCCTTCTCCTCTTGTAGACGTGTTTTCAAATCAGCATCATCTGCTGCTTGTTTCTCATAATATTCATACAACATGTCCACCCTTTCGGACATCCTGAGCATGGCCTCATACATGTCTTTGACATCCTCCATTGCTGCATGTTCAATGGTCCACGCTTTCATTTCACATTAGCAAGAAGACCGCTCTGATACCACTTGATCCGGGTAAATTTTTTCTACCCTTTTAACCAAGACCTTTTTCTTTGTCTGATGTGTTAGAATTTCATTTTATCAAAACATTAATGAACACATATTCAGATATAATTAAGAGGAAAACATGTCAACAATCACACAACAAAAATAAAAGTAATTTAATAACAGAGTTCGTCCAGTGTGGACTACGTCTCCAGGCCTCGGTGTCTCAATGGTGTTGGCCGCTTCATTCAATGCTGTACCTGGTGATGATGTACAAGGATGTTGTTTTCTTGTCATACAAGGAAATGAGCCCTCAACATGAGTGGAAAAGTCTCTCCACCAGACGTTCCGTTACAAGGAACTCTCACTCATACAAACCTCCTATCAGCATGACAACTTCATAGATGGTGACAAAGAGTATCCCGCCATCAAGGCAACAAAGGGATCTCACAACATAAATCACCATCTATGATAGATACATACCAGATCAATACACATAAATATTCCGCATCTTACATTAAGCAAAACAACAACAAAAAGTAAACATAAAGATTCTGCATCATACATCAAGCAAGAATTGACATGACATAGAACATCCTACAACAATAATCAATGAATTATATGGAAAAAACACTTCATATACTTCCATTCTGATGCTGGCTGAAGAATACGTTGCTTAATCACTAGATCTGAATACACTATCGAAAACGTGGTGTCGAATGGCATGAAATCAACTGTCCACACGCTGAAAATTGACACCGTCATTCCATTCTGGAAAATGGCCAAAAAATCGAGACCTCTGTTGTAGAAACTGACACCGCCATCAAGTTCATGTTGTCGAGAGGTGTAAAATCCATACAAAATTTGTCCAATTTGTACACTAGGAGATTTTTACCCCTTTAGAAATGAGGCTCAATCATGGTTCCACTGCCCCTGCATGTTGCTCATGGTTTCACCTGCAATTAAATAATCCCTGTATCGAATTCCGCGCTCCTCCTCTGCCTGGGCACACTAACGAACTGGGTTTAAATATTAAGAGTTGGAAGATTTTACAACGTCGAGGCAGTTGGCACAATGGTGAAGATCCGCAGTTAGGAGGAGAGGGGTCGGGGGATCAAATCTGGACCCTCTCTTTTTATGTCAAATACAGTTATAATGGAAAAATGTGGGTGGGCGGGTCTTCTCCATGCGGGCCGACCTGACCCGACCCCTCTCCACATGCCGTGTTTAATATATATGGTGTAATGTTGTAGTGGGCGGGTCTGCTCCACGTGACTCGACCCAACCGTGTTAATCGTCGTTATGCATGTTTATTGTAACATTGCGGGAGTGTCAGTGTTGACAACAACTCCCCAAACAACCTTTGGTTATATATATGGATTATGTGGTGGTGGGGTGGCGGGGTTGGTGGCTCGCCTCCCCTCATTTATATATATATATATATATATATATATATATATATATATATATATATATATATATATATATATATATATATATATATTGTCTTTAATAAAAATATACCCATGTTATAAAATTCAGTTTTAAGGCCAAAGAAGACAAATAAACAGTCCCACAATTTTTCTCAGAGTTTGGCCGGAACTGGGTGGAATCCAGTCGTCAGTAAACTTCCAAATTGCTGCCTCCTTAACCGGCCATATCACCCAGTCAACCCTAAAAATTCGACTAGCTCTAACATTCACATACAAACTCGGTTTGACAAACCATTCACACCACTGCAACCAAGTCGATGAGATCTTGAACTTGAAACTGAGTTTGCCACGTTCCTGCCACATTTATTTTTGAGCTTTCATGAACCCTCTTTGTCCTATGTTACTCTCTGGAGCCACCTGGATCAAAAATATATTTCCCAAATAATGTTTTGGATATGCGTTAACTTTTGTAAGAGTGTTATTCTAAATATAGTGTATTCACATATCAAAACTTTTAAGTGTCTAATGCTTGGATTGAGTAAAATCACCTTGACAAGAGTTGAAGCAAAATGAAAAACCAACACCAAAATCAATAATAAAAGAAAATGGCATATAATTTAGTTCAAAATGTGCTAGGATAACAATGAGATACTAAAATAAAATAACCATCATGGGAGTCAAAATGAAAAACCAACACCAAAGTCAAGAATAAAAGAATATGACATATAATTTAGTTCAAAATGCGGTAACAATGAGATATTAAAATAAAATAACCATCATGGGAGTCCAAGAGGTGACCCATTATTTAAAATATTAATGTGATGATTTGAGGTGCCAAATATGTTGTTGAACTATGTTTTGGTTCTTGGGATTCCTAACAAAAAATTGTAAGTGTTTGGATTTTTATTTTTATTTTTTAAGAATGTATGTATAGAGTTTTTTTTGGAAGAAAACATTTATTAAATTTATCAAATAATTATTCTGGTATCATTTACTTGTAATAATATGATTTGGACCGATATATTAGTTCAGAATCAATTAGAAATTTGTGCCAAACACTTATATAAATTGACTATAAATCTTATATAAATTGACTAGAAATCTATTGTCCTCTCGAACCAAAAATCAACATTACAATACATATTGAAAAATTAGTCATCCTATGGACATATTCTATGTCCATAGAAACACCCAGGTACCCGTTGACAGACTAAGAATGAGTCACCTATAACAATGGAAGTAACCACCCGATCAGAATCCCTTACTCGTTGAAATGGTGGCACTCACGGGATTATTGTCCCAACTTCCTTAGGAATTTTGACCTAATGACTAATCTATCTATCTATTCTATGACTAAAAACTATTCCTAACTCTAACAATAAAATACAAAACTGATAAAAGTATGATGTGTTAATTGACCCGGTTTAAAGCTAAATAGTAAGTAGTAAGGTAAATGATCACTTCTAGATTTCAGATTTCTAATACAACCGATTTAGATTTGTGAAGGTTAAATGACTCGATTTAAAGTTAAAAAGTAAGGTAAATGATGACTTCTGTATTTCAGACTTGTAATACAATTTGGATTTGTGAAGGTGAAAGAAAAGTAATCTCAGTTGGTTGATATGTGGGCTCAATTCAGTCTCTGGAATCAAATGTTTAGATCAGAGATCTGAACAAGGGTTTGTAATGAGTTTCTTCCTTTTATATATATGTGGAATAGAAACTAAAGACCATGAAAACTAATTAAAATCTCAAAATATGAAGAATGAGAGTTTTGGTTACTAAAATTGAATTTTAAATGGAGAGATAATTGCAACAATTTATTGAAATAAAATAAGCAAATAATAAATTAATCTATCAGATTTGAAGAAATCTAGAAGAGCAGTCTAAATTCGTACACAAGATTAATAGCAAAGCAATTTTAGAACCACATTGAGATAAAATGAATGCAAAATAAATTTTATTACATATTGATAGTCTAACAGTGTAAATTTGTTCAACTGTAAGTCTCGAATCGATGCAAAATGCCACTCATAAAGTAGTATTCTTTTTATTTATATTTTTTATTTTATATTTATTTATTTTTTATTTTTTTCTAGTAGAAAAAAACGCTTGGTTTATATTGAGTACCATTACAGTTAAAACTTTGATAATTCCCAAAAAACGTTACATCTTAAGTACATGTTAATTACGAGAAGAGTTAAAACTTTGATAATTCCCATGTACGTTACATCTTAAGTACATCTGTGATGGTAAAAACATCAGCCATTGGGAAAACCCAAAATGTTGTCACAAAAACCAAAACACATTAGCTTGTGATTGTAGAAACAATATCGATATTTCTTTATGCATGCAAAAACCCGAAAATGAAGTTTTATCCTGTCATCATGTGATTCAGAAATACATATCTCCAGAGCATTCTGCAGTTGGATCTCAATCTATAATGTCACAAAATGAAAAGGAAATAGTTTGTTGCCAAAACATTTGGACAATGATAGACATAATACATCATAATATAAACTGTTTAGAAGAATTTAACCATGCCTTTTGCCCCTTTTCTAGCCGCATCAGTCAACTCATAATGCATCTCCTCAAATACCCCTTGTAAAACTTTTCTGGATAATCTATCAACTTGTGAGTTTTTCTCTCGATAGATGTGCTTGAAGTGAATAGTGGGAAAAGTAAGTCTAAGTTCTCTGATTCTATCCAACCATGCAATTAGATACCCAATATGCAGTGTGGTCCCCTTATTTAGATGATCCAGCAGAACCTTAGAATCACCAAAAACCCATAATTTTTCTAGATATAATTGCTTAGAGAACCATAATAATCCCCCCAATGCCAATATTTCAGATTTCATGTTAGTCCCTAAGCCACCATACCAGAAGATCTTGTAGTGGCATGTCAGAGAGATCATTAACCAGGCGCCACAACCACATATGGATTGTTGTAAAGCACCATAAAAAAATCCCACTGGGTAATGTATTTCAAATGGCCTCATTCTCTTCGACAGATCTGATGGGGGCTTCTGCTCAATTTTCAATTTTTCTCGTTTCTGTATAATCTTTTGACAAATCCTTTCCAGGCTACTATTCACCTCCTCAAAAATCCATTTATTCCGGTAGCACCAAATGCACCAGTGAAAAATAACCGGAATGTTTCTAAGAGACTTATTTTTATTTTTCCATGATTTCATGAATACAATCATGTTCTCAAATTCCAAGTTATGGAGGTTGAAAAACGCACACAGCTCACTATGAAGCTTTCGATCAAATGTGCAAGTATATAATAAGTGCTGATTGTTTTCTTCTCCCCTCATACAAAGTCTATAGATGCCAGGCCCAATCTTTCCTTTCCTCTATAGATTTTCCCAAGTGAGGTTTTTGTCCATCCAAACTAACCATATGAAAATTTTCTATCCAACCATGCAATTAGATACCCAAGATGCAACATGGTCCCCTTATTTAGATGATCCAGCAGAACTTTAGAATCACCAAAAACCCATAATTTTTCTAGATATAACTGCTTAGAGAACCATAATAACCCCCCCAATGCCAATATTTCAGATTTCATGTTAGTCCCTAAGCCACCATACCAGAAGATCTTGTAGTGGCATGTCAGAGAGATCATTAACCAAGTGCCACAACCACATATGGATTGTTGTAAAGCACCATAAAAAATCCCACTGGGTAATGTATTTCAAATGGCCTCATTCTCTTTGACAGATGTGATGGGGGCTTCTGCTCAATTTCAAATTTTCCCATGTTTGTATAGTATTATGAAAAATCCTTTCCGAGCTACTATTCACCTCCTCAAAAATCCATTTATTCCGGTAGCACCAAATGCACCAGTGAAAATAACTAGAATGTTTCTGAGAGACTTATTTTTATTTTTCCATGATTTGATGAATACAGTCGTGTTCTCAAATTCCGAGTTATGGAGGTTGAAAAACACACATAGCTCACTATGGAACTTTCGAGAAAATCTGCAAGTATAGAATAAGTGCTGATTGTTTTCTTCTCCCTTCATACAAAGTTTACAGATGCCAGGCCCAATCTTTCTTTTCGTTTGCAGATTTTCCCAAGTGAGGTTTTTGTCCATCCAAACTAGCCATAGGAAATTTTTCATTTTAATATGAGCATTTACCTTCCATATATCCCTGAACCAACATCTTCTATCAAATAAATTTTTTTGATTTAACAACATTTTATAGGTTTCTCCAGTCATAATCTGCCCTTCCTTAATCGTCCCACCCCAAATCACTCGATCACCAGAAACCTTAATATGGATGCCCTGACACCTCAAGGCTTCAATATATTTATCCCACTCAGCCCTCAAATTTTCCTGAATCTCCAATTGTTCAAACATCATCCATCTTGGTATACCTTGTTAACCTCCTTAAGTATTTGGCTGATATAGAAAAACCCCTTCCCATTTAGGTGGCGTATCAAACAGAAGATGATACGAATAGTTAAGGTCGATCCACGAAGTCTAGTGTGACCAATAATAATTTTGGCACCATTAGCAAAATGCCACCTTAAAATTTTCAGAGAAACTGTTCCAGCTATGTTTGAAGCCAATCCAAATGACAGAGCCCCCCCTTATATCCCGCCACCCCTTTAGATATAAGTTCTCCACACCCATAACATCCACGTACTTGTACCTAATGATATCACTCCAGATCCCTGGTGACATTAGACCCTACCACATTGACTTCCTGAGGAGTGTCTGCCCAAATATGTCAAGGTACAAAAGACCCTAACCCCCATTTTCTTTAAGTTTCGTGATCAGATCCCACCGTGCCAAAGGGTACTTGCCTTTCTCCCTACCCCCGTTCCAAATGAAGTTTGCCATGACACGTCTGATCCTGTTGATAATTTTCTTTGGAATGGCATATAGGTGAGCCCAATACACCATGAACTGTTGTAAAACTGACTGTGCTAAAATTAATCGACCACCCTTAGATAATCATATTAATGAACACCCACAGATTCTGTTATTAAGTTTCTCCAGCATCCACAACCAATCATCAAATCTGTAGTTATTGGGTTTCATTTGAAAACCGAGATATTTAAATCCCAGCGCAAGAATATCAGTCTTGAAATTAAAAAGGGAGCCAATGAAATCAACCACTTCCTGACCCATTCCATCATGATATATATAGGATTTTCCATCATTTTCCATCATCCTATAAGCTGTACAGAATTTGGTAAAGATATCGTGAAAAGCAAACCAAACACTCTTAATAAGAATACCAAACATTAGAACGTCATCCATAAAGACAATGACTGATCTCCATACTATGCGTGATCTTAATACCCCTAATAGTTCCAACAATCACATCATGATTTATTTTAATGCTAAATGCATCCATGACTAGTATAATAGCAAGGGGGAGAGAGCACAACCTTGACGAAGACCGCACCCAGGTTTAAAAAACCTTGTTTCCACCCCATTAATAATGACAACCATTGATGTTTTACAGACACACCCCATGATCCAGTTTACAAAAATACTGTCAAGGCCAATCTTATATAAAATCAATCTCAATAAGCCCCAATCGACCTTGTCATAAGGTTTACTAAGGTCAATCTTCATGACCACTGAATCTAGTTTTCTAGAATGAATTGTGTGGATAATCTCTTAAGTCGGGGCCATTGCGCCATGAATGCTTCCATCCTTTAATAAAATTGATTGTTCTGGGGTAATAAATCTAGAAAGCACAGTCTTCATCCGTTTTGCAATAGTCTTAGAAATGATTTCATACAGGGTGTTGCAAAATGATATGGGCCTAAAATCATCAAAAGACAAAGCCCCTTTTTTCTTTGGTATAAGTGCAATAAATTTTGAGTTTATAGCCCCCTATATTAAGCCCAAGATCTTAGGTTCCTCTACCATATCAATAATATCATGTATAAAGAACTCAACAAAATGTATAAAGAAGTCCGGGGTCCAGCGATCTAGCCCCGGTCTCTTGTCCACCAAGAAAGACTTTAGGACGGTCATAACCTCCTCTTTACTAAAAAATTTCTTGACGTTCATAACCTCCCTTTCACAACAACTCATTCCTTGATCCTTCTTTCTATTCCTAATACTAATTCTAAATTTGGAAAGATACAACGAAGGTCAGCATGGGGCAAGGGCTAGGATTACACACCAATAAAAAAATTGTCTAAATTTTCAAGTCTCAAGAATGTGGTTTCATGGTTAGGTGGTTAGGTGGTGAGGTTTAGTGTTAGAAGGTTTTGTAGCCCAATCTTGAACAGGACTATATATTCCTGAGAGTTACTCCAAACACAATTTCTTCGGTTGAAAAAAATACCTAAAACTACAAGAAAACAATTTCAAATAAATTTCTTTAAGAAATTATTCTCTGAAACGAGTTTTTATAAAAAAAAATCTTCTTCTGCTATTATTTTTAATAAACTAACCCCAAAATATCAATCAAAATCAGCTCGAAATATTAGAGCAACTGAACTAGGTGCACCTTCCAGCCAATAATATTCTCACTGCTGAGTCGAATTCTAGAAATCTTCTATTGTTTTTCCATCATAGCTTGATTTCTGTTTTGATTCTACTGTTGGCTTCATTCTAGAGTTTACTTGAACCAATTGTTGGAGCCTGCAATAACAAACCATAGTCTCAATAAGTAAAATTTTACCATCTCCTCAACAAAATCCCGTAATTTAGCAATGAAACAACTAATTTTTACCATCAACAAATCAATAATTCGAGAGGTACAAAAACAATTGATTCCTATGGATATCTTGCAGACACGGCGATTTAAAATTGAATTTGCTAGTGATTGTAAAACGTGTGGTAAGTGCAAAGCACATTGCACATTTTCATATTTATTTGATAGGGATTTTGTTCATAAAAATCGCTTGTAAACTTAACTTAAGCTAAAACGCAGCATATTTCATAGTATTTTGAATGCAATGTGATTTGTTTAGAGTATTTAATTGATTTTCTTTTGAAGTTTTTAAATTTAGTAAATAATTTTAGTGAAAATTTGATTGGTGTTGTTTAAACTAGTATATATAAATTTAGTATTTTGAAAAATGTTAGAACAATTTAATTGTACAAAATTTACTCATCAAACTTATAATTTAAATAAATCCCTACCTAATTGATTCTAGAGAAATTAAATGGGAAAATAATAAAAATTACACTTAGAAACAACTCATATTTGTTTTCGGGATTTATATGACAATGCATATTCAAATGCGCTATGGTGTATTTGGTATGTACTATGAAGTGGTTTTGAATGGGCATTTTTGTATTTGTTTTTACCAACCTTCCATTACTTTGATGCATATGTTTAGGGGTCTACTTTTTTCACAATTTAAATTCAAGGTTTGTTTTCATTCCTCTGCAATATACATGAAGTGTGCATGGCTTGAAATATAAAGTGGAGTGTAATGTAACATGGCTTGAAATATATCGTGGAGTGTAGCTTTGTATTATATATATATATTAAGATGCGTTTACTATATATGTTTTTAATATATATATATATATATATATATATATATATATATTTTAAGATGTGTTTACTATACATGTTTTTAATATATTTAAATATAATTAAAATATTAATATATGATTGGTCTATTATGTCAGTTTAGGTGACCTATAGTATTTTGTTGAATCTATTAATCTTATTTGTAAAGAAGAAATTTTTTCAATTTACAAAGTGGACTTTTAGTTTTATTATAAATTTTTATGTTAGCCTCATCTTGCCGCTATATGTCCAGCTCCAATGGTTGAGGGATGATGTCGACACAATGAAGAATCACATATTTTTTATTTATCGTTAGGATTCATATATGATGTGGAATGATATAAGGGCTAGGAGCTAGTAATATTAATACCTTATTATCATATATATTGTTATGAGACTTAGCTTTACACACTTGAGTTTATGAAATTTCTTGAAACAAGTTGTTCAGCCTGACACATAGGGTACTTGGATTACGGTCCTCTCTCCACACATTTAATTGATCTAACGTTTGAGTTTCAAGGGTTAGAATTAGAGGGTTATGATGGAAGGAGTTGTTACCCTAGTAACTACCTCACTCTTCCCCCAACGCTGACTCAGGCCATTTGTAAATTTGCATGTTGGAAAACTTGGCTCTGTCATTCGATTTTTCTTCCACACACTTGTAGCCATGTTTTAGTCCTTGATAAGGTATTCCAACCGATTTTTGATACATATCCCTAACAACCATGCTTTCGTGCTTGATATGATTCCATTTTTGTTCTGTACACCAACCCTCACAAAAATTATTCTTACATAGGGAGTTTCCTCTTGCTTGTGAGCACTGGTTCAGATGGTGAACTAGCTGGAGGTTTTATTATCCAAGACCTGTACTATGGTAAGGTTGGTAAGGTACTTTTGTGACTTAATTTTTTCTCGGTATTCCTTCTTATTACAGAAAGCACATAATATTATAGAAAGCATTTAAATAATCTTTTCGGCTGAATTGATAATTTTCCATGAAATTTTATGTAGGACTCAAAGAACTTAGGATTGTTCAAGTCATTTACAGGTATTATACTGGTAAACCTTATCTCATCCTTTATTTCATTTTTTCTATCTCATCAGTGTAATTCCACCTAATACTTTTTATCTTCCGTTACAGGTTTGCTTCCACCCTTAGCTAATTATGGTGTGAGACTTCAAAGTTCTAATGGCTGGTCCATCATCACTTATTCGTCTTGGGTTGTCGAGTTACAGGTCGACACCTACACGACCAACCCTAACCATGTTTTGAGATTTTATTATTCCTTCACTTGGCTTATAGTTCGATGATTAAGTCCATAATGATTTTCTTAGGGTTTTATGGCCCTAGGCCTTATAATCTGGTAAACAAACTTTAATACTGGTTCATAAGTCTGCTTGTGTATTTTAAAGAACCCCAATGTTCTATTAAGAATAGGTTAAAAATAATAGTAAGAATTTATCTATGATCATTGTTTACGACGTTCAAGCCGTGACAACAAGAACTACCTCTTTTAATTGCAATCATGGTCTTACTTGAAGCGAGATCAAACCCTCAATAAAATTTCTACCTAGAGCTCTGTTGCTCTACGGTTTGACTTATTGCTCTAATTTGGAAATTTTAAAGAAATTCGGGTCTTTAAGTTATTAAACTGAAATAGATGTGAAGACCCTTTGGGTTACTATGAGGGTTTGTCTGTTAAGACTAGTTTCCAATTATTACAGGTTGCAACCTCTCACTTGGAACAAATTCATGTTATATGGATTATATATAATATAATATTTTCTCTTCTTTCTGAGAAAAATAAATAAACTGTAGTTTACGTGTAACTATATGGTTGTAATTTCTGTAAAATTTCCATTTAACATTTTTAATACCGTTAACTGTTTAAGCTTTAAAATGATTCTCTTCTCGACAAATAGTATAAAAATTTATGTCTAGATGTATGTATAGTTCCATCTTTTGATTGTCGATTACTCCCCCCATTTTGTTATAGAATCCATCCAAATCCCCTTTTTGTTTTAATGCGACTTCTGTAATGTAAATATTGCTTCTCTATAAAAGTCTGTAGATCTTGCTTCTCTTCAATAGCAGAAATTTTTGACTCGAATTTAGGAGTTAAAGATCTTAATATTTTCTCTACTAAAGTTGTGTCTCTTATTTCTTCACCCAGATTTCTCATACGATTTATGATCTCTTATATACACAAAAATAAACTAACAATACTTTCATCATTACACATTCTGAGGTTTTCATATTGAATTCTGAGAGATTGGAGTTTAACACTTTTTACCTTGGCATCGCCTTCATAGCTTAGAATGATTTTGTCCCATATCTCCTTTGTTGTATTTAACTTCATAACCTTGACAAATTATTATTCGGTCAAGCTTCCCAATAATGCATTGACATCGTTTTCATTAGTTTCATATTTCTTCCTTACTACTGGATCTGTGGGAACTGTAGCTGGATATTGATAACCGCCTTCAACAATTTCCCAAACATTTGCTCCAAGAGGCTGAAGATAGGATCTTGTTCTTGTCTTCTAAAATATTAAATTGTTTCCGTTGAAGAGTGGTGGTTTGATAGATGTTGTTCCATCTTGATTTCTCATCTTGGATTGTCTTCCTTCTAGTGATTAAGCTTCTTCAAAAGGAGCTACTATGATTCCAATTGTTGGGAAAAATACTGAGAGTGTGGGGGGGGGGGGGGGGTGAATCAGTATTTACCATATTTTATTTTCTTAACTGATTTTTATACACAACTCTAATTAATCCAACTAGAATATGCACACGACTTTCTAAAATAAAACATGCATATACCCAGATAACTTAATGTTCAAATAAATATTAAAAAAATTTACTTATCCCATTTCATCAATTATGCATCATATATTTAAGCAGTAAACATGTGCAATAATAAGAGAATAAATAATCACATAAAGGCATCACACATGAAAACCAAGATTTAAGGAGGAAACCCAAGTCGGGAGAAAACCACCACTTTTGTTGTCTCTGTCTTCAATATTTATTATATAGAAAGCTGCTTACAATGTTGTACTAGTGCAGACTCATACCACTACGAAGGCACCCATCTGCAGAAGGTTGCAACCTTCTCTCGTTCTCCAGCTACTATTGGAAGGGAGCTCCTATTAGGCCTCTGTAATTTAGTAGAGTGGCAAGACTTAACGCTGCAGAGACTACATCAAAAACCACTTTGGGATTCTAGGATCTATCCCTCCTGAATCCAGAGAGGGATCTCTCTATAAGTGCAAAAATTGATTTATCTTTTAAGGTGTTAATATGATATTAGGATAGTTATTAAGAATAAGGGTTTCTGTTTGTTTGGTTGGTCGGGTATGATCTTTAATTGGATGGAATATCACAAAATGAAAGAGTTTCAAAGGGTGAAGATGCAAGTATATTGAGAAGTGTTCAACAGATAGGATTAGTGTGAAGCAACCTTAATCCATTGGGCAATGGAGTCACAAAAAGGTTTAATTGTGCAACAATTTCAAGAGTGGTCCAAGGGGCAAGATATCCTTTAGATTAAATGATGGAGTGGAACATTAAAAGTGTTGAGAAAGTGGAAAAATCCAATAATTTCAACAAGGATTTATCAACTTTCCATACAAGAAAATCCTTTTTAAGCAACTATTTGAAACCAACCAAAGGACAGGGCTAACCATAAACTTCTTTGGAAAAGCTTGTATTAAAGCTAACTTATCAGACAACAATACAGTAATCTCACTAGACTACTTTCAGAAGGGATGAAAACAGATAAGAAAACAAAGTGCAGCTTAAGATCAATTCAGATGTATTACAATCATGGTCTGCTTTTAGCATACTCTTAGGGAAACTTTCAAACAACCTTTGGAGAAAGAACTAGAAGACAGGGAAAACCATAAAATTTTCTAGTTTAACTCTATTTAGCGTGTAATGAAAATATCATTCAAGAACTTCCTTTCAAGTTTTGCACATCAAGACATGGACTAACCAACATTCCTTGATAATGTTTACACTTAATTTAAGTCATTCTTAAATACACAATTGGAGGAAACCATAAAGATAAAGCTTCTCAGTGAGAGTAGGGTACTTCTAACAATAAATCCTAGCTCTATGCTTGCTGCTTTTTATCAGAGAAAAGTGAACAAAATGGCATACATGAAAGGAAAACAATAACAGTAAGGGTTACTTCACCAATAATATAGACCAGGATCCCAAAAATTAGCTTGTATATTTATTTTCAATCCAGTTACATACTTCAAGTCCAATGTTTCAACACAACAACAATTTATCTTCTCAGCCTAACTTCTTCAATAACTTAACAGAGCTTCAGAGCTTCAGGACTTATTTACATTCAACAATGATTCAATACAACAACTATTACATCAGAAATCCAACAACCAACAACATCTCATCTTCTTCAGAAGTATTTATAGAAGAAAGAGGAGGTGGGATGAAAGAAAAGGATAATTTGTCAATTAATACAAGTTTTAATGCTTCTTTGTCTTTGAGGGGTTCAATAGAGAAGATTTCTAATATTTTCCATGTATTAATTGGTTTTCATTTAATTTTTAGCTACTTGGCAGATTTTGTTGACTTTAAAACTCTTTAGGCAGGCTGGAAATAACTCTGGCTGTCTTTAAACAAAATATCACTGATTAGGCAATAACTATTCCTTCTTTTGATTTATTGAGGTTGCGGGTGGCACTTTGGTAGTTGAAAGGATATTTTAGCCTCTGATGTGGCGTGGAGGCTTCTTTCGACTGACCTATCTCTCTGTTTTTATAAACATAGTGATTTTCTTTTTGATCTGTGTTTAGGCTTAATTAAGCCTTAATCTTCATCTCCGAGTCTTCATTCTTTGGCATTGTCTTAATCTCTTTAACCTGTGGATTAAAAACCCTGATCTTTAGGCTTAGGCATTAATCCCTTTATCATTAATTTCTTCACTCTGATACACTTTGTTTGTTTTGTTTATACAGGTGGCTTTCTGCCATTGGAGGGTTTTTGTTAAACCTTGGATCGTGATCCAATTGATTTAAACTTGGATTTCAAAACTCACAGCTCCTTTTCTTCTTTGATAAAAACCACATAATCGTCATTCTGGGCCGAAAATGTCACCTGACTATGACTATGGAAATTCTTAGTACAACCACCATTAAACCCTGCAAAAAACACAAAAAATCGTTAAGAAACCCTGCGGATGTGGTAAAGACTGCTTCAAAGGCTCGTGAGGGTGGAGGAGCAGTGAGGAAAAAATGTGGATGCAGCAGAAAAAAGGGAGAAAAACCCTGGCAAAGAACCTAACCAGGTGCAAATGGAAGTTTGGGCACGACGGCAAACAGGAGCCGTTGGATTAGGACAATCAACGCTCGAGATTACTCGATGAAATATTTCGGGAGCAAGTTAGGTGGAAAATGAATGGGGCCGAGATTAAATCAGGGCCATTCGATCTCAGAGATCGACGACTGGGATTAAAAACGAAGGCAACGTTGCGAGGGGCAACAGTATAGTGGAAAACAGGGATGGTTTTCGCAAAATGAAATGGGGAAAGGCGGTTTTGCGCGGATGGAATGCGATTCCATACATCACTTGACACCCGTCCCTTTCGATACCGTCCATTTCGCAAAATTTTTTAGCGTTAAGCTTTGGGCACACAAAATTTTGCGAAATGGAGTTTAAGCCGTCAGATCTCTTGGTATTGATCAGACAGTACGGGTTACATGCGACAGGAGGTAAGATGCATGGGGCATGGGTGGTGGGATTGACATTTTTTTTATCGCGTAGCAGAAACATTAAGTGGCGGGGTAAAAGTTCAAGTGAAAAATTGGTTTTATCGGGTTAAGTCCCGATCGTTGGATCTCCGAAATGAACGGTGGAGATTTAAAGATGAAGCAAAAAGTTTGAAATGGGGAGAAGGGAAGGGAAGGTGATCGGGTAGAAGGATGGGGCCCGATGGCTGTTAATCTCTATTGATCAATGGTCCAGATCTGTTCAGAACCGCTACGTCGGGAAAGGAAAAATAGAAGGGGAAAAGGGGTTTGGAAAAGGTTTTTTAAGCCCTTTAGCACTCGATTGCAGGGCTTTAGTTCATATGAAGGACAGGGTTTAAAAGCCATAAGCCCTCAGGGGCTAAAATACTTATAGTGCAAAAGGGTGTTTTTAGGCCAAAAACAAGGATTTTTAAGGCCAAGTAAGGGTTCCGATAGGTTAGAGGGAGGATTTTTAAACCAAATAAAGGGAGATATAAGGTTTAAAAAGGATTTTGGAATGGTTTAGAGGCTAAATGAAGGGTATTTTGAGGGTTTTTATGAAAGAGAAAAATGGGTGAAAATGGAATTGTTTATGAGTGAAAGGAAGAGTGAAATGATGGAAAATGGAGTTTTATAAGCAGTTTTCTCTTGGTGAATAGCAGGTTCTTTAGGACTAATAGTGAAAAAACAGTGAAGATTAACTCAAAAGGTAATTATTATCATAAGACTTCAAGAGATGATAAGTTTTAAAATGAAACTATCTCTTGAGGGCTAAAAAAGATTTAGCCACCATTTGGTATGACAAATTTTTATAGGTGGCTAACAGTGGCTCCACATGGGGAGGACAACTGGTTCTTTAGGTGTCCAGAACCTCAGCTATTAATCTCTAGCTTTTCAGTAAACCAGTGCCTTATCCATTTGGCAATAACTTTCTTTTCCTTTAGGTGACCTTTCTTTGATTTGATAATCTTCGCAGCAATTTTGAAGAATGACAACTCTTCAAAATAACATCTCTACCTACCCATTCCTAATGATCCTAACATTTTTTCTTCTTTCAGAGTGCGTTTGGACTAGCAAACTCTCTTCATCAACACTTTATTCTTTGAAAACAGGAAACTAATCTATTTCTACTCTTATTTCTCCATGAACTCAGTTTAAACAGTTGATTTCATAAATTCTCTACCTAAATACTATCTGTCAGGATTAGACTGTCTAACAGACCTTTATTCTCTAAATTCTAAAACAGGAAATTTAAAAGCAGCCAAGCCAGGATTAAGCAGTCTGACTTGCTGTTTGATCTATGGCATAAAAAAAGCTGCCCATAGAATAAAAATTTGCAGAAAATTAAAACAAAATGGTGAAGTCTTAAGATCTGAAAAATTTAAAAACATCCTTCATTATTTCTTCAGCTCTGATTTTGAATTTTGTTTGAGCTGTGTTTTCTCTCTCATCTGGTTCAAGTTTTGAGCTTTTTAGAACCAGTTCTTTTTCTATCTCAAAGGCTTAGGATTTTGAGCATGTTTGAACCTTCTTTCTTGTATTCTAATCTACCTTGCTGATAAGCCAAGATTGCGCTGTTTGGTTGATCTAATTCACTAACCTATTCAGAAACAAATTGAAAATCTAATTAATCATGATTAGGCTGTATGACTAATTAGAAGTGTGTTTTTAGGAGTGGAATTTGAGCTTGCACACTTTCATACTTTGTCTCTGTTTTTTGGTATGGGGCTGTACCTTTCTTGTTTTACACTCTGCCTTCTTTTCTTTTCTATTTTTTTTGTATTTTTATTTTTCTAACTTTGAAAGCAGTGACAAATATGATATTTACAATGAGAAAAAATGAAAAAGCTTCAAACTGGTATAGTCAAGAAAAATAATGTTTGAGCATCCTGCCATTGACAGGACCTCCAAAAAGTTCAGTTCCATTCACTTCCTGCAAGAAATAAGCATTGTTACTAGCAGTAGAATGAATGAGATAGGGGCCTAGCCATAAGTTATCAAATTTTCCATGTTTTCCCTTATCTTCTCTCCTGGAATCCCACTTCAAAACATTGTCACCAACGTTGAAATCACTTGCTTTGGTTCTTTTATCAAACAACTTCTTGATGTTTTCTTGCTTGTGTAGTGCTCTGTTGTAGACTTCCTCTCTGGTTTGTTGAATATGTATAGTTTGATGTATTCTCCTTATCATATCATTTTCTTTAGACTGTACTTCTTGGATCAGCTTCATGACTAGCACTCCTAGGTTGGTTGGAAAAATTGCATCTGCTCCATAAACTAACTAGTAGGGAGACATTCCAATTGATTTCTTAAGTGTTAATCTATCAGCCCATAGTGCATGTACTAGCTTTGTGTGCCATGATTTCTTATCGTCTTCCAACAACTTTTTGATTATATTCACCAAGATTTTGTTTGAGGATTCTGCCAACCCATTACCTTGAGGGTAATAAGCAGTAGAATGGCCCAACGTAATCTGATATTTATGACAGAATTCAACCATATTTTTGGATCCAAATGCAGCATTGTCAGTGATAATATTCCTAGGACATCCAAATCTAGATAGGATATGATTTTCAAGGAATTTTATGATGACAGAGTCATTGGCTTGCCTAGAAGGGATGGCTTCTATCCATTTGGTAAAGTAGTCTGTTGCAGTGAGAATCCATCTATGTTGGGTAGATGAGGCTGGATGGATTTCCCCAATGAAGTCTAGACCCCACTATTGAAAAGGAGCTTCAACAGTGATTGGTTGCAAAGGTAAGGGAAGCAATTTTATTTTTCCTTCAAAGAGTTGGCATTTGTGACAGGAAATAATCATTTTGTAAACATCTTGAAAGAGGGTGGGCCAATAGTAACCAACTCTAAGGATTTTATTGGCAGTTGTCTTCCAATAGAGGTGGCCTCCACATTCTCCTTCATGTAATTCATGCTTGATCTTATCTGCATCATTCTCAGGCAAATATTTAAGCAATAATCCACTAGCATTTTTCCAATATAGACATTTATCCAAAATGCAGTAATTAACAGCTTTTAACTTTAAAAATCTTGCCTTTATTTTAAACAAACCAGGAGGTGTATTTAAGTTGAGAAAAACATATAAAATATCAGCATTCCAAGATGAAAATAGAAAATGATCTTCAATAATGGGAGTTGACAACTCCTCCTGTTCATCTAATGCCTCTAACATGTTTATATCAAGAGCTTCAAAATTAGACTCAGCCATTAATCTTGCTAGTCCTAGGCCTTTTATGAGATTAGTGAGCTTGATTTATAAATCATATTCAAGTATCAAAACAATCCACTTTCCTCTTTTTCCATCTGGATCCTGGGTTAAAATGTCTTTTACAACTTAATTTGGCACAAATGCAATTATGTGGGAATGTAAAATGTAAACTCTGAAGTCCTTTAAGGCTTTGAATAAGGCAAGGGCTTGTTTTTCCATGATATTGTACTTCAGAGGTGCATCTCTTAATGCCTTACTAAAGAATGCAATTTGTTGCTCTTGTCCCTTCAAGTTTTTCTATAATAGGACAACAGCTATAGTGTGTTCTGATGCAAATGAAAAAATGAAGAAATCCATTGTAAAATCAGGACTAATGAGAACTGGCGTTTTGGTTAATGCTTGTTTTACTAGTTCAAATGATTTCTTTGCTTCTAAGGTCCGTTTAACTCCTTTTTCTCTTTTAAGCATATTGGTCATGTTCCTAAGGAGTTTAGCTAGATTGGGTATGAACCTTCTCAAGAAATTAATCTTCCCAATGAAAGATTGAAGTTCCTTGATGTTTCTAGGATGGTTGATTTGCAATATACCCTCAATCCTCTTTGGGTCTATCTTTATCCCTTCTTCTGATATGATGTGTCCAAGTAGTTTGCCTTCTTGGAGACCAAACATTGTTTTCTTTGGATTTAAAGATAACCCATATTTTCTGCATTTCTTAAAGACTTTTCTAAAGTGTTCTAGGTGTTCTTCATCTGTCTTGGACAAAACAGTGATGTCATCAAGGTAAATAATAATGAAGAAGCCTAATTCTTCTGAGAATGCAATATCCATGGCTCTCTAAAATGTAGCACCAGCATTCATTAAACCAAAGGGCATTTTCACATACATGAAAGTACCACAAGGTGTAGTAAAGGCCATTTTGAGTTGATCATCAGGATGTACTAATATCTGATTGTAACCTAAGAAGCTATCTAGCAAAGAAATCCTTTTAGAACCAAATACCCTTTGTAAAATGTGATCCATCTTGGGTAAAGGGTAGTTGTCTTTTAATGAGGCTTTGTTCAAGTTCCTAAAATCAATACAAAGCCTTATTTCTCCTGTTTTCTTCCTAACTGACACAATATTGGATACCCAATCTGAATATCTAACAGGGACTATAATTACAACATCATAAATTTTCTTAATTTCTTTTTCTACCAGAGGTAATCGGATAGGGTTTATTCTGCGCAATTTTTGTTTAAAAGGTTTCTGGTTTTCTTTGAGGGGTATCTTGTGCTGAATTATTTCTGCATCATAGGACTTTAGATCTTCATAAATCCATGTAAACACATCAGAAAATTCCTTGAAGAGCTCAATGTATTTCAGTTTAATTTAAGCTGGCAAGGTTTTAGTCAGTTTAATCATTTTTGGATTTTGTTCACTGCCTATGTTGCATTCTTCTACTAGAGTTTCAACAGATTCCAGTTTTGGTTTTTTGGAAACATCATTGAAATCAAACAATTTTTCTAATGGGACCAGTCCTTTTGGCAAGCTTTGAGTGTTATATTGCAGTATTTATAAGTCTTCTTTTCCTAAATCTGCACTAATTTCTGTGGTATGTTCAAGTTTATTAGATAACAGATTTATATCAGCAATCTCTGGAGACTTTACTTCTTCATCAAGTGGGTTTTCTTCAATAGGACAGTGATTTTTTTTGAGCGTTGAAAAAGGTATGAATTCACCATGTATTTTCTCATCTTTTTCCTTTAAACATAACTCTTTTTATTCTAGAAAGGTGATTTGTTGTAGAATTATGATATAATTGCAAAGATTTGTGTTTATTGTGAAAAGTCACTAAAAATTGCCTTTTATTGTAAAAACAGGAAACAAACGGAGTAAACAACTATTCGAAAGGCAAGGCTAAAGCAGGAGTAACCGCTGTTCCTCCAGTGATAGACCGTATCCAGTCAAAGAGAAGGAAATCTGAACGCATTGCCAAAAGAAGACAGGGAACAACACGACTACAGTCCAAGAAGATCAAGCGTTAGCTAAAGAGAGAAAAGGAGCGAATCCCTCAGGATCTTTCGATCTTGAGGGATCACTGTTCAGTCTTATCTTGTTCCTTGTCTTATCCGTCGAAGCTATTATAAAAGGCAATGCCTTTAGAGATCGAAGGGGTCGAATCATTTGATTAAGCATTCTTTGTATAAATCTGTATTTCCTTATTAACTCTCGTAATCATAGAGAGATCACTGTAAACACTTTTTGTGTTTGATTAATACAAAGACGCATTTTCGTTCCATTTCTCAAGCTCTGCAGTAACCCAACAGTGTTTCATTGGTGATAAGGGCCCGACCCTCGTGAATCGATCTGCTATTTGTATCTCTATCTTTTACTTACTGTCATGTGATAGTTTGTGGTTGTTTTTATTACATTTGCAAGGTTAGTTTTCTATTGAATTACTGATTTATTTTGTTATGTTAATGAATTGCATTGCTATTCCGTTTTGACAAGGACCTTAATTCCTGTATTACTTATCTTGCCATACCTTACAAAGGTTTGCTGTTCAACATTAGATGTTCAATTGATTGCTATTCCATTGGATTGCTGTTCATTTCGATTACTGTTTAACAACATGTGCTGTCGACAGGGTTTTGTGTTTAATATAATTTCCTATTCGATTCCATTAAGTTAAGATCTGCTGTTCAGATTCATTAGTTAGTATTTGCTATTCAATTCTTTTAGTTACAGTTTGCTGCTTATGTACATTACTGTTTAATTTCAGTTTGCTGTTCATTTCCAGTTCATTATTTCACAAGTTGCAAGGAGTTTATTTTCAAAGAGCTTTCCTAGTTTACTTTCAATAGCAGCTTCAGTTCGATTTCTATTTCCTTTAAAGCAGGATTGTCAACTATAGAGAACACTGGTTATTGCTTCCAAGTTCCTAGATTGATTGTCTTGTTCCAACTTGATTTCAATTACATCAATTTCTAGAGGAATGAGTTATTTCTATTGTATCTTTGATTGATGTTTGCTAAGTGAATAGTTGGATTTCAGAGCTTTTGAGTTCATGTTATTGTAATTAGATTTCTTTTCCAAGCATCCATTTACTCTTGTATTTAGAACACTGTGCTACATCTTACAAAGCATTACTCTTAGCTTGAATTGCAGCCTCAAACAAAGTACACTCTTGAAACAAAAAATCGTTCCTGGATTGATAATTAATGTAGGATAAATAGGTGTTAAAAAGATACCTTTTATACCTCAACATTTTGGCGTCGTTGCTAGGGAGAGTGTATGCCATTTAGAAGGAGTGATGCACATTTGAATTTTTTTCTGCTCGGGAAGAATTGGGTATTAAAGACGGAAGGTAAGAACCTGCGCACCGAGAAAGAAACATACTTGCTCACGGCCCGCTTCACAGCAGAACTGGGTAAATTATTTTTTAGGTAGGAACGAAGGCTTGTTTTTTTGAATGAATAGAAAAGCTAAACAAAACAAAATTCCTCCTAAACCCAAAAAACCTAAGGGACCGGTGACCCTTGGGCGAACAACTTTCATTGATGAAATCCTTAAGAAAACTGAATCTCAGCCATCAGTAGGACCTAGGAAAGTTATTTCTAGACAACCTACTAGTTCCCTTCAGGCCATAGAGTCACCATCTGTAGCCTTTGCTGAGGTACATAGCCAAACAAAAGAAATTGAGAATTCTCGCCTAATTTCTCTGCAAGAAGGGAGCTCTAGTAACCTCCGCGAAGAATGAGGAGAAATAGGGGAAACAAAAGAACCAAAATTTCTTCTTGAAGTAATCCAAAAAGTGAGCAGCCCAGATAAGGGAAGTGCTGTCAACATCATTCAAAACAAAGGGCCTGAATCTCCTGAGATAGTAGGCCAGCAAGGAACACTTATTATTCCTGATCAAGGGAGTGCTGTCAAGGTCATTCCCATTCCTTCTAGTCAACCTGGGAATTCCCTTAAAATCCCAGAAGGATATTGGCACATATTTGATCAAGTGGCCCAGAACCAGAACCAGAACCAAAACCAGCAAACACCTCAACAAACTTTCACACTGCAATATCCCATTGTGAACACTGCAGTTAATGCACCTATGAAGGTCATCCCTCTTCAACATATTCCTACATTTCATGGCTTAACATTGGAAGATCCAGATGCATTTATGTTTGAATTCGATGTATTATGCAGGGGGTATGACTATACCACTGATCCCAAAAAATTAAAGTTATTTCCTTCCACATTAAAAGGAGCAGCTTTACAATGGTTTATGGGATTAGGTGGAGGTGTTATAAATGATTGGGATCAGATGAAAGCTATGTTTCTAAAGAAATATCAGGATTATTGCAGGGCTCGGGAACTAAAAGATGAAATATTTTAGATGACAACAAAAAACTAATGAAACTCTGGAAGAATATGTGGAACGATTTCAATATAACCTCTAGAGATCTCCTTATGCATCTTTACCCTTACCAGATAATGAGCTGAAAACTACATTAATTAGGGGGATGAAGGATCAATGGGTTGAAACATTAAATATTATGGGAGAAGGTGATATATATCAGGAAATCTATGCTAACATTATTGATTTGTGTATCAAGAGTTTGAGAGGCAGCACAAGGCTAAAATCAACAGAACGTGACATGATCACAAGGGATAATAAGACCTCCAGTGAAGGTGTAAAATGATATTCTAGGGACTCTAACAACGTATTTCAACATTATGCAAGCCAAACAAAAGCAAGCAGAAGAAGAACAAAACTTGGCAATATTTTGTCCTAAGTGCAGAAAGAAACACAACCATAAAGAGTGTCCGCTGGATATAATCAAAGTTTGTGCCATCTACACAAAATATCACCCCACAGATGGATGTCCCTCGCTTCCTGGGTTAAAATCAGTCTATAAAGAGGCAGAAGTAGAATCAAAAGTGGTATGCCTACTTAATCAGCGTCAACAATGGAAGCCACGAAAATCAGGTATGCCAGTTGATCCATCCTCTTCTTTTCAGTTTCCTCAAAATAATGCTCAACAATATAATGGAATGTGGAAAAATCAGTCACCTTTCCCCAATTGGTCACAACAACCATTTCCTACATCACCATGGCCAAATCAAACAAACCAAACTAATTGGCCAAATTTTCCTTTCTGCCCACCGTTTTGGAAAAACAATGCTTATCCAACACAGTGGTCCCCCTCCACTTCGCAAAGTCAAACCTGGCAGTCAAACTGGAAAATACCTACAAATCAGCCAGTTGGAACAATCCCTCTCTCTCAACCTACACTGCTAGCCCCCTATACATTTCCTCAAAATCCCCAGAACAATTTAAGACCACAAATCCCAGCCCAACCCAACCCAAACCAAAACAATAGGCTAGTTCAGTCTGTCCAAATAATGGAACCACCAGAACTATAAACTGAACTGAGGGAGTGCAATGACCTTCAATTGATATCTGGGCGCATAGTAGAAATAGAGGGAGACAAAAATGTTCAAATTAAAGATCCGTTACCTGTAGAACAAACATTGCAAAAAGAGAATGTGGTTCAACAACAAACTCAACAACAAGAAACCACCTCTTCTCGAACATTCCCAGAACGATTAATCATACCTCGCCCAATAGAATATCCTGATTTTGATCTTCTGGGAGAATTAAAAAATTTGTGTATAAAAATCCCTCTCCTCCAAGATATCCAAGAAATTCCTATTTATGCAAAAAGCATCAAGCAATTATGTATAAATAAGCCAAAGAGGAGAACAAAAACCAACCCAACTGTCCAAGTAGTCGGTACTCTATCTGACTTATTATCAGGAATGGAAACACCTGTAAAATATGAAGACCCAGGAAATCCTATAGTGACAATGCAAATCAATGGGAAATCATTTCCAAATGCCTTAGTTGATTTGGGAGATTCAATTAATATCGTAACAACCACCACTTGTCAAAAACTTGGCATTACATCATTAGATCCAACAACAACCTTATTGGAATTGGCTGACCGATCGGTAGTCAAACCAGAAGGTACACTACAAGATGTAATGGTATCTGTAGATTCTTGGGAGTACCCTGTTGACTTCTTGATTATCAATCCAAAGAACTGGCTAGATGGACACCCATTGATCCTAGGTAGACCTTGGTTGGCAACTGCTGATGCTTACATTGGCTGCCGACAAGGCAACATGACTATAACAAGGGGAAACTATGTCAAGAACTTAGCTTTATATCCCCCAGCCCAACCAAGCCTATCAATAATCAAAACAAGGAAACAACATGTATCATATCTCATGGAAAATATGAGATCAACGTTAACCATATAAGATGCCCTCGATTTTAAAGACCAAACAGAGGATGATATTATTAACAGTTTCATCAATAAGCCAGAAATCAGATCCCATCTGCAATGTCACATGATTAAGGCAGCATTTGATAATAAAGAGGAAGAAGATATTCTAAAAAACATACATGATCAATCAATACCCACTACCTCTGTTTACAATAGAAAAATTGTGGAAATTGAACCGGGAAAAGCTCTAAACATTAACAAAAACCTAACTGCTAAACAAGAATAGAAGTTGGTCCAATTAATACGAAAATATAAGGGAGCCTTTGCATGGGATTATCCAGACATGAAGGGAATTGACCCCCAGTTATGTACACACCAAATTTATACAAAAAAATATGCTAGACCCATTCGCCAACCCCAACGAAGACTAAACCCTTACCTTAAAGATATTGTGAAAGCTAAATTACAAAAGCTGTTGGATGTCAATTTCATTTACCCAATATCCAACAGAAAGTGGGTCTCTCCACTAGTAGTGGTGCCAAAGAAGAATGGAAAGTGGAGAATATGCGTAGATTACCGAGAACTGAACAAAGCAACCCAGAAATACCACTTTCCCCTTCCCTTCATTGACCAGGTATTAGACACATTGGCAGGAAAGAAATTCTTTTTTTTCCTAAATGGCTTCAGTGGGTACAATCAAATCCAGATTGCCCCTGAGGACCAATACACAACCACTTTTACCTGTCCTTGGGGGACATTTTCCTATCGAGTCTTACCTTTTGGCCTATGCAATGCCCCTGCTACATTTTAGAGGGCCATTCTCAGCATCTTTTCAGACTTAATAAATGAAGGACTCGAAGTGTACATGGATGACTTCACACCTTACAGGGATGATTTTTAGCCAACATTAGAAAACTTATAAAATGTGTTGCAAAGATGTATTGACACTAGGCTTTGTTTAAGCCATGAAAAGTGTCATATGATGATGACCGAAGGACTCATCTTAGGTCATTATATTTCAGCAGTTGGAATTCAGGTAGATCCAGCTAAAATTCAGATAATTTTGTTAATGCCTACTCCTACCACACAAACAGAGGTACGTATATTTCTCGGATTTTCTGGTTATTATAGAAGATTCATAGAACATCATTCTTGAATAGCTGCACCTCTATATGCACTAATAGGAAATGCTGATTTCATTTGGACAGAAAAATGTGACCATGCTTTCGAGGATTTGAAAAAGCTTGTATCAACAGCCCCAATGCTGAGGGGCCCAAATTGGGATTTGCCATTCCAAATTTCATCTGATGCCTCAGACACAACCATTGGAGCAATGCTTGGGTAGGAACAGGATAAAAAACCTCATGCAATCTATTATATTAGCAAAAATCTATCTCCTGCCGAATTAAATTATACTATGACTGAGAAGGAATTTTTAGCTGTAATTCATGCTGTAAATAAGTTTAGACATTATATAACTGGGTATCCTATAGTTTTATATACCGATCACTCTGCCATTAAATTTTTAGCAAATAAACCTGTTACAAATGGTAGAGTAAGAAGATGGTTTATTTTATTGTAGGAATTTGATATCACAATAAAAGATTGACCTGGAAAAGAGAACCCTGTAGTTGATTTCCTGTCATGAATGCCAAAACCAACAGATGTAGCAGCAGTTGAAGATCACTTCCTAGATGAGAATTTGTTCGATGTTACTGTTAGAACCCCATGGTATGCTGATATAGCAAATTATTTGGCAATAGGTAAGTTACCTAAAAATCTAACACTTAATGAACAAAAGAAGATAATACAGCGTAGTGCCCGATTCTCTTGGATTGGGGGCTACCTGTTTCATACAGGATCAGATATGAAAATCAGGAGATGTGTCCAAAAGGACGAACTATTCAATATTCTAAAAGCATGCCATGACAGGCCATGTGGCAGAAATTTTCCAGATCGTAGAACTTCCCACAAGGTTTTATAGACAGGTTACTATTGGCCTACCATTTTTAAAGACACTAAAAAGTTTGTACAGTCTTGTGATAGTTGCCAAAGGGCGGGTCGCCCTAGAAAGTCTGACGAAATTCCCTTGAATCCATAGTTAGTAATCAAGCCATTTGAACACTGGGTGCTCGACTTTGTTGGTCCCATTAACCCACCATCGAATCAAAGAACATACATCCTAGTTGCAACCGAGTATGTTACTAAATGGGTTGAAGTAGAGGCACTTTCTAAAGCTACAGAAGACTTTGTAATACAATTCCTTTTCCAGATATTTGTGTGATACGACCTCCCAAGGGACATAATTACAGATGGAGGACCACAGTTTGTAGGTAATAAACTCGACGAAACATTATAAAATTACCACATTCAGCACAAAATCACAACTCCATACCACCCACAGGAAAACGGCTAGGTAGAGAGCACAAATAAAGTGATTGAATCTATACTGACAAAAATAGTTGCCTCACACAGACATGACTGGGCTTATAGATTTCCCGAAGTCTTGTGGGCATACCGGAAAACATGGAGAAGTACCACGGGATATTCACCGTATCAATTGGTATTTGGAAAAGAGCCCATCTTTCCAATAGAGTTTTGAATTCAGACATTAAGAACAACCCAGGAGGTGGGTTTAGATCTAAATGAAGCCCAGGTCAGAAGATTACAGCAAATCAACGAGTTGGATGAAATTAGGCTCTCTGCTATTTAGCACACTGCATTAATTCAACAAAAGAGAGAAAAATGGCACGACGACCTCATCAAAGAGAAAATCTTCCACGAAGGAGATTGGGCACTCCTATATGACTCCAGGTTTCAGGATTTCCCAGGAAAACTCCAGACATGATGGCTTGGACCTTACGAGATACAAAATGTGCATGATAATGGCACCATCACATTAACTACCATTGATGGATCTGGACATTCCTTCAAAGTAAATGGTCATCGAGTACGACTTTATCATAAACCTCTCACTCAGGAATCATTTTACCAGCAATTACGGGAATATTCTACCATGCAAATTCTTGCTGAGGGAGATAACTCCTCCTCGGCACCCATTCATTGAATCATTTCTTTATTTCGAAACTTGTATATAAATTTTTTTTCTTTTACTTTGCTTGTTTTTTGTATAGAATTTTTATTTCTTAAGATATTCTTACTTTGCTTGCTGCGAATTTTTGCTGTTCCTTTCCAAAGGAACAACACTTTTTGTTGTTCCTTTTGAAAGGAACAACATCGTTGTTGCGAGTGTTTTTACTGTTCCTTTCGAAAGGAACAACAGTTTTTTCCGTTTATTTTTGTTGTTCCTTTCCAAAGGAACAACATTTTCACTGATATTTTTTGCCGTTCCTTTCGAAAGGAACATCAGTTTGGCTGATTGTTTTTGCTGTTCCTTTCAAAAGGAACAACATTTTCGCAGATTGTTTCTGCTATTCCTTTCCAAAGGAATAACACTTTTTGAGTGCATTTTTCTTGTTTTTGAGAGTTTTTTTGAATTCTTCATGATTCCTTGAAAAGAAAACATATAATTTATGCAAGGATACACAAATTAGAGATTACTGAAATCAGAAAATCAAGAGAAATTAGCATTTTTAGGAATTTTTTTTGCAATGATAAGGAAAAGGAAAGGACAAAACCATTTATATTACTTTGCTGTCCTTATTCGCACTTAAATTAATATGATCAGGTATCTTTATCATGTTGGTTCTTCCCTAAACTCTCGTAACTCTCTTTGATTTTTATTTATTGAATAAAGAATAAAGGAATATTTTATCTATTTATATGTTCAGACTTCTTCCACCATCCCTACTCTTAAGGAGTGTTGAGACATCCTCTATATATAAGTAGGGAAGTGCTATATATAAAAACAAGACAAAAGAAAAATACCAATATGATTGCTAACAATTCTATGATAGGGCAGATGGAGGATAGGGGGTCTCATCAAGAGCCAACCTACCATGATCATAAGAAAGCAGTGAAGTGGCATTCCCATTATGGACACCACACCAAGGATATGTGTAGAAATTTGAATAATAGCTGAATTATTCACTGAGATTATCCTGATTACACACTATTTAAGCTTCATGCATAATACATAACCTCTTCTACAATTGATCATCAATTTGCGGAAATAGAAGCAGTCGCATGCACACATTAAAACATAATCGAGCACACATATAACACAGTATGTAAGGGGAAAGATAAAAGCGAAAACCCCCAAATATACGTATATTATAATGATAGAGAACATGTAACAATACATAGCACAAAGCTCTCACAGCTCTCAACACTATCTCAATGCTACACACAAAACTAGTATGGAAAGTGAACTAGTCACAGGTTCAAATCTCCTCCACAAGTCTGCCTACCTCTACTACGCAATCCAAGTTGATTAATGATGAGATCCAAGTTCGAATCCCCCTAGCTCCAACTGCGCAATCCTCATTGGCAATCTCCATCAATGTGTGTGCAAATCTCATGCACAGGTATAGTCACAACTGATAGTCACACTCACCCTTTCACCCACCTCTAACACTGGTCTCCACTGAACTGTCCATGCATTGCAGTTAACTGATGTATTCTTTAGTTGATTCATGAGTTAATAATTAGTGAATTAATTAATAATTAATTCACACCACTCATCACTAGTGTATTTATCAGTTAGACTAAATACAACTAGTTCAACTAAGTTAAACCGAACACAACTCCACCAGCTGTCTCATCAACTCCACCAAACTCTGCCACATGAGTTCTAACTGAAGTCAACCATGCAATAGCTCAACTAACCCTTAGGAAAAGCGTATTTCCTTCTGTCAGCTGCATGTGCCACATCCAAGCATCAAACTGAAGTGCTTCAAGAGGATAAGATAATGTTTATAGTCTAAATATTATTAAGGGTTAATAATATTTGACTGTTCTATTTTTAGCTCGACAGTCTAAAAATAGAAACCACCCAATGTCTAAAAATAGAGGTCCATCTATTTTTACCAACTCGACCAATCATCCATAAATAGCATCTTGCAACTCATAGACCATGATCCATATGTCTAAAATAGACATAGTCTAAAAATAGACTTTGCGCCAAAAATAGCCTGCGGGCCCACTTAGTGAAGGCGACTTCTTTTCACTAAGCTCCATCATCTTGTTGCATTTTCAAAACTCCCTCTCAACAAGATATGGATTATCTGCAACCCCTATCCTGCCTCTGTGGTATTCGAATTTTCTCCTGGTGAGCGCCTTCGTCAAGATATCAGCATCCTGATCCTCCGTGGGAATGTATGAAAGTAACATGATTCTCCGCTGCACACAATATCTAATATGATGGTACCTGATGTTGATGTGTTTGGATCTATCATGAAATAATAGATTAGCCAAGAGTTTAATGCAACTCTGGTTATCACAATAAATCACAATAGGCTCCAATTGTGACCCGAACAACCCGACTAGGATCTTCCTCATCCATATAGCCTTGCATGCAGCCAAACTCGCTGCCATATACTCGGCCTCTACTGAACTGAGTGCCACGGATCTCTGCTTCCTGTTGTACCAAGAAACTGTTGTCGACCCGATACTGAAGATCCCTCCAGATGTGCTCTTTAAGCACGTTGGGATCCTTGCCCAATGCATCCGTGAAGCCACACGGCTTCACCTCATCCTCATGCACCACGATCCATATCAGTGTGCCTCTAAGATAACGCAATACTTTCTTGCTTCCGAAGAGCTTGGCTGGGCTTAACCCCTCATTGTGAAAGGTGCAGTTCGCATGTCTGTCGGAGTGTGTATTATTTGGATACATAAACGACCCCACCAACCGTCGATAAACAGTGGCATCCACTACCTCCGCTGAAGTAGCATCCTCCTTCCTCCAACCTCCAGGAAGAGGAGTATCAACAGGCTTGCAGCCATGCATGTTGAACTTCTCCAGTATCTCCTGGGCATACTTACCCTGAGAAACAAACAGTCCATCACTGCGCTGCCAAATTTCCAATCCCGGGAAATAATGAAGGAGGCCCAAGTCCTTCATCTCAAACTCTCTAGCAAGATCCTCCTTGCATGAAAGTATCAACAGCTCATCACCCGTCAAAATTAGATCATCTACATACAGTACAATGATCAGCAACTTCCCCCCCACCACAATCTGGTACAGGTTAGCATCCGCCTCACTCTTGGAGAATCCAAGTCCAGTGAAATAATTGTCTATCCGTGTGTACCAAGCACGAGGTGCTTGTTTCGACCCATACAGTGCTCTCTTGAGTCTGAACACATGTGACTCACTGTTGAAAATCTCGAAACCTTCGGGCTGCTCTATGTACACCTCCTCCTCAATGACTCCATTGAGGAATGCAGTCTTCACATCCATCTGATGGATGTGCCACCCCATCTGCACTGAGAGAGCAGTACGTCGCTGGCAGGAAGGAGACAGCACGACGGAGACACAGGTCTCCTCATAATCGATCCCTCTTGTATGTGAGAAGCCTCGCGGGCAAAAAAATATTTCCTTGTACTTCTCCACACTCCCAGCAAGAGTACACTGCTTCACTTTAACCCAGTCCATCTTGAACCCACCTTTGACGATTTCCTCCCTTCCGGCCTTGGATAATCTCCCATGCCTGTTCCCCGACCCGTGGATGTACTCTTCACCGCGCGTCTCACCCATGCGGGGTCCTCCATAGCTTCCTCGAAAGAGGATGGCTCTGTCACGACACATTTGCTCACAAGAGCCATGTATCCAGTGTACCGGTCCGGTGACTGTCTCTGTCTGCGCTGTGCTGTAGGTGGTCCTACAACCTTTTCTGCATCTTGAGCCAGTCGCTCAGCTTCTGTAGTGCGCTTCCGCCCTCTGATGGTTGGCGCTGCATGAGTGGTATCTTCCACTCCATGAACTTCCTCTTGTGGCTGATCCACATCCTGAAGCTCATCCTTAGGAACTAATAGCTCCTCATCTGCATGCAAGTGTGGCTCCCTCTCAAGTGAACACTTCATGGCTTTCTCCTCCTAAAATTTGATATCACGTCGCACAACAGTCTTGCAATTGTCTGGAAAATACATACGATAGTTGTGGGGCGTATCAGTGTACCCCACAAATATCCCGACCTCTGCGGTCGGCTCCAGCTTCTTCCTGGCATCCTTCGTCACATGAATGTAAACAGGTGAACCAAAAATCCTCAAATGGGAAATATCAGGCCTCTTACCAGAAAACGCCTCCTCGGGTGTACTCATGCCAAGTATCTTGTGAGGACAACGGTTTTGCACATATACTGCAGTATTGCATGCCTCCGCCCACAAGTGAATGGGTAGGCCCTGATCATGCAACATCGCCCGTGCAGCACCCACGATTGTTCTATTCTTCTGCTCAGCAACCCCGTTCTGCTGTGGGTTATGAAGTGTTATGATCTCTCTTCGAATTCCTACTGCGCTGAAAAAGTCCTTCCGGTCCTTTGGAAGATGAATTCACCACCATTGTCGCTCCTAAGAGCCTTCACATGCTTCCCCGATTCCTTCTCCACCAGCGCCTTGAACTCACAGAACTTTGAGTATGTCTCGCTCTTCTTCTGCATGAAGAAGATCCAACACTTCCGAGAATAATCATCAACAAAGATCACATAGTACCTATGCTTTGCTATTGAAGCTATTGAGAAACACACACTTCTGTGTGAATTCTCTCAAGGATCGTCGTGGCGCGATTATCCTTCTCATGAAAGGTGGCTTTCACAAATTTTCCCAAGGTACACCCCTTGCACTGATCTGACTGCGCAAGAGTGCCCTTAGGAAGCCCAGTTGAAATCTGCTGCAATATCTTCAATGCTCCATGGTGAAGGTGGCCCAACCTCCGGTGCCACAGCTTGCCATCATCCTGGCTCACCACTCCTTCTGCCTTGCATGCCATTGCTGCGCAACCATCTACTTGCAATTGATAAAGGTTCTTAACTCGAACCCATATCTTCCAGATCTCTCCAGTTGTCTTACTGCGTAGGAAAGCCTTTCCCTTGCTGAAGACAACATCATATCCCTTGTCTTCCAACATCGCCACAGAGATCAGATTCTTCTTCAATCCTGGAACATGCATCACTTCCTTCAATATGAAGGGTTTACCAGACTCCCTCTCAAAGGAAATGGTACCAATACCAGTCGCACTGTATCTACCATCATCGCCCATCTCGATGTGCACTCTAAGATCTTTCTCATCCAGATCAGGAAAAAAATCTCGATCTCCTGTCATGTGAAAAGACGCACCACTGTCCAAGAACCAAACTGAACCCATCACACTTGATACCAAGCATGCGATCAACAAAAAATCCAGCTCAAACTGTGAGGCTAAGGCCTCTCCCGCTGCAGATCCAACAGCCTGCTTATTTTTCTTCTTCTGCGGACAATTTGTGGCATAATGTCCGTGTTGGTGACAGTGAAAGCACTTCACCTTGGACATATCCTGCTTCTTGCCTTTTGCACCGAAATGAGAAGATTTCTTGCTCTTCCCCTTTTTTTCTTTGGCAACCAAAGCACATTTTTCTTCATCAGATGCCTTTGATGAAGATCCGTCCCTGGTACTCCGCCTTATCTCCTCTTGCACAAGATCCGACCAAAGTTGCTCCCATCCTGGCAATTTCTCCCGACCATTGACAGAATCCTGATAGGCATGCCAAATCTTTGGAAGACCAAGGAGAGCCAAGCTCACCAATTCCTCATCATCTACAGTCACCCCCACACTTCCCAGCTCATCCCTACATTGGATGAACTTCGCGAGGTACTTGGGCATACTGTCGCCTTTCTCCATCTTTAAGTGTCTGAGTTTATCCTTGAGCGCCAACTTCCTCTGGTCGCTCTTGCTTTGGAATAAATCTGTCAACACTTTCCGCATCAACTATGGAGAAGCTTTTCCATGCAGGCTGGATACAATGTGATCCTTCACGCCCTCCAATAGAATCCTTCGGCACTTTGCTGTCTTCTTTTGCCAAGCCTCAACTTGAGCAACATCAGTAGGCTTTGGGACTTCAGCATCTATGAACTCCTTCAGCCCGTTATCATCTAACATCACCTCCATCCTATCTCTCCATGCAATGTAATTCGAGCTGCCTTCAAGATCATACTCCAATCGCAATCCGTTGAAAGACATTTTGACTTCGACACCAAGAAAACACTGCTGCAAATTCGAATTCCACCAGCTCAAAACTCAACCGCTTCTGATCTGTGAGAAAAAAGTATTTCTAGCACAGAGATTGACTGTAGGGGCATTTACTAGATATATCACCTTTCAAAGAAAGGATGGATCCAGAGGCTACCTGGCCCGCTTACAGACTCTGTCTACCGAAATAAATTGTAATCACTGTAATAGATCCGATGATCAATTTTCGCTCGTGCATGTAGAAGGTGAATATTGGCTGAATTGTTGTTGAGATTATCCTGATTACACACTATTTAAGCTTCATGCATAATACCTAACCTCTTCTACAATTGATCATCAATTTGCGGAAATAGAAGCAGTCGCATGCGCACATTAAAACATAATCAAGCACACATATAACACAGTATGTAATGGGGAAAGCTTACAGCTGAAAACCCCCAACTATCTGTATATTATAATGATAGAGAAAATGTAACAATAAATAGCACAAAGCTCCTCACAGCTCTCAGCACTATCTCACATGCTACACACAAACTAGCTCAGATATGAACAAGTCACAAGTTCAAATCTCTTCCACCTGTCTGCCTGCCTCTACTGCGCAATCCAAGATGAATAATGATGAGATCCAAGTTAGAATCCCACTGGCTTGTACTGCGCAATCCTCATTGGCAATCTCAATCAATGTGTGTGCAAATCCCATGCACAGCTATAGTCACAACTGATAGTAGACTCACCCTTTCACCCACCTCTAACACTGGTCTCCACTGAACTGTCCATGCATTGCAGTTAACTGATGTGTTCTTTAGTTGATTTATGAGTTAATAGTTAGTGAATTAATTAATAATTAATTCACACCACTCATCACTAGTGTATTTGTCAGTTAGACTAAATACAACTAGTTCAACTAAGTTAAATAGAACACAACTCCACCAACTGTCTCATCAACTCCACCAAACTCTGCCACATGAGTTCTAATTGAAGTCAACCATGCAATAGCTCAACTAACCCTTAGGAAAAGCATATTTCCTTCTGTCAGCTGCATGTGCCACATCCAAGAATCAAACTGAAGTGCTCCAAGAGGATAAGATAATGTTTATAGTCCAAATATTATTAAGGGCTAATAATATTTGACTGATCTATTTTTAGACTGGCAGTCTAAAAATAGACTTCGCCCAATATCTAAAAATAGAGGTCCATCTATTTTTACCAAATTGACCAATCATCCATAAATAGCATCCTGCAACTCATAGACCATGATCCATATGTCTAAAAATAGACATAGTCTAAAAATAGACTTTGCGCCAAAAATAGCCTGCGGGCCCACTTAGTGAAGGCGACTTCTTTTCACTAAGCTCCATCATCTTGTTGCATTTTCAACAATATGCTCCAATGGGAAACTCAAAAAATAATAAAAATTCCTTGGAATAGGAGGTCTCATCACCAGCCAGCCTGCCCACCTTTCACTCCTTCCTGGTGAATGGAATTGTGGTTCATCTGGTTCCCAAGCTAGCACAGTGGCCTCCATTATGACATTATAAAGCACTTCCCTAGGCATAAATAAAGGATAATGGTTCCAAGGGTGAAAACACAACTTTGTCAAGGTTATGGACACCTGTGGGCAACAGAGCTCTGCTGATGGTATTGGAGTCACACTTTTCAAATCAATAGTAATGATGAACCTTTTTCTTATATCTTTATATAAGATTAAATGAGAGTATACCCTTAAACCTTTTGTTTTGAACATATTATACATGAAAATTATTTATAACTCAATCATAATAGTTATGTGGGTAATGACCGCATGAGTACTTGTTTCCATGTCAGCTGTCCCTTTCCATTATCTTTGAATCATTGCATAAACATTTCCATATCTATTCACAATTTACTAATATGCATCGATTTCAGTAATGTAATAATTTGTGATCGTATCATAAGTGTGTATGTTGTTCATTTTCTATGTAGTACCTTGCTCTCTCATTTGACGGTCAAGGATGACCTATCATCCTTCATGGGGGGCGCAGTTACCTTTTTATGACTGCATTCAGATCAAATCCCTATATTTTATGCTTGCATGCGAATCAAATCCCTATATTCTCGATATTAACAAAAAATTAATGGTATTATTCCGATATATTGTGCTATGCTGTTCCATTATATTACTGTGCATTTGTGAAGAATTAACAGTGTGCGGAGAAGATGGGGGGACGACCAATTCATAGTGAGCCACAAGTGCCAGTTGTTTCTAATGCTGCATGGGAAATTCTGGAGAGATTAGGGTGGATTACCTACCTCACAAGACTGCAACAACCTAATGAAATGGTAGCCATTGAATTTTTACAAAATCTGCAGGAAGGTTACTCCATGGTTAGAGGTAGGCAGATACTAGTAATAGACTCAATAATTACTGAGGTGTCTGGCCTGCCAGCGGAAGGAACCATATGGACCCATAAGAAAGTAAGGCTTCAAGAAGCCATGAAAATTTTCCAGGATGAAGGACAGACCCTAGTCGTCAAAGGGAAAGGAGTTCAGCTAGCGTCGTTGGGAGAACCATGGACAGAATTGGAAAAAGTAGTATAGGGCTACATAACATGCGATGGAAGAAAAGACGTGGTAAGACCTCGCCACCTTAATTTATTGGCAGTATTAAAGAAAAAATGTACTGTAAACCTGCCTGCATTTTTAAATTCCTTATTGTATGATATCGCCCGAAGTATAAGAAAATATCGTCATATAGACAAGGTGGTAAGCCACCATTGCTTAATCAGATTGATAGTGAGTTACAATCTTGCCCAACAACGGGCTAGTTGGGAAGAATTGATATTCTCAATTGACAGGACATGTCTTTGAAGCTTTAGCTCCAAATCATGGTTTTAGACCTCTTGATGAAAAACCCTCTCCAGCCTACTCTCTAACTGCTTTACATGTAAACTATGGTTTTCATGAGGACATGGAAATAGGTAAGTAGGGAGGTATGTTGAGTGTTGAAAAAGGTATGAATTAACCATGTATTTTCTCAACTTTTTCCTTTAAACATAACTCTTTTTATTCTAGAAAGGTGATTTATTGTAGAATTATGATAGAATTGCAAATAATTGTGTTTATTGTGAAAAGTCACTAAAAATTTCCTTTTATTGTAAAAACAGGAAAAAAACAGAGTAAACAACCGTTCGAAAGGCAAGGCTAAAGCAGGAGTAACTGTTGTTCCTCCAGTGATAGATCGTATCCAGTCAAAGAGAAGGAAATCTGAACGCATTGCCAAAAGAAGACAGGGAACAACACGACTACAGTCCAAGAAGATCAAGCGTTAGCTAAAGGAGTGAAAAGGATCACTTTTCAGTCTTATCTTGTTCCTTGTCTTATCCATCAAAGCTATTATAAAATGCAATTCCTTTAGAGATCGAAGGGGTCGAATCTTTGATTAAGTATTATCTGTATAACTCTGTATTTCCTTATTAACTCTCATAATCAGAGAGCGATCGTTGTAAACACTTTTTATGCTTGATTAATAAAAAGACGCATTTTTGTTCCATTTATCAAGCTCTGCTTGTTAACCCATCGGTGTTTCCCTTTGGTGCTAGGGCTTGGGAACCTCGTGAATCGATCTGCTTGTTTGTATCTCTGATAACACTTATTTGTCGTGTGATAGTTTGTGTTGTTTATTACATTTGCAAGGTTAGTTTCTTGGTGGATGTGATTGATTTCGTTATGTTAATGGTCACATTCTTTGTTCAGTGTTAGCTGAGACCTTAATTCCTGTATTACTTATCTTGCCATACCTTACAGAGCTTTTCTGTTCAACATTAGATGTTCAATTGATTGTTGTTCCATTGGATTGCTGTTCATTTCGATTACTGTTTAACAACGTGTGCTGTCGACAGGGTTTGGTGTTTAACAAATTTCCTATTCGATTCCATTAAGTTAAGATCTACTGTTCAGATTCATTAGTTAGTATTTGCTATTCAATTCTTTTAGTTAAAGTTTGCTGCTTATTTACATTAATGTTTAATTTCAGTTTGCTGTTCATTTCCAGTTCATTAGTTTACAAGTTGCAAGGAGTTTATTTTTAAAGAGCTTTCCTAGTTTACTTTCAATAGCAGCTTCATTTCGATTTCTATTTCCTTTAAAGCAGGAATATCAACTGTAGAGAACACTGGTTATTTCTTCCAAGTTCCTAGATTGATTTTCTTGTTCCAGTTTGATTTCAATTACATCAATTTCTAGAGGAATGAGTTATTGCTACTGTATCCTTGATTGATGTTTGCTGAGTGAATAGTTGGATTTCAGAGCATTTGAGTTCATGTTATTGTAATTAGATTTTTTTTCCAAGCATCCATTTACTCTTGTATTTAGAACACTGTGCTACATATTACAAAGCATTACTCTTAGCTTGAATTGCAGCCTCAGACAGAGTACACTCTTGAAACAAAAAGTAATTCCTGGATTGATAATTAATGTAAGATAAATAGGTGTTAAAAAGATACCTTTTATACCTCAACATTTTGGCGCTGTTTCCGGGGACAACGTAGACAATCCTCCAACAATCCTCTAGGTTAAGGAGAAGTAGGGGAATGATAGAAGGTTTTCAGGGTAGCATTAGCCAACCCCTAGAATTGCTCAGTTCGAAGGATGAGCAACCCCCACAACTTGAAGAAGGGAGTCACCACACCGATGAGGATAATGAGGAAGAGAGTCACCACACCAGTGGTGAGGAAAAAAACCACCACACCAGTGCAGAAGAAGGGAATGATGAAGAAGAAGGAAATGAAGAAGAAGAAAGAGGTCCTCATACCAGTGTAGAAGAAGAGATTCACTACTCTGATGAGGAAGAAGGAAGTTACCATACCTGTGAAGGGGAAGAATATAATCACAGTAGTGAGAATGAAAGAGAGGGAGCAGAGCCTCCCGAAACCACCACTACAAATCCACCGCAAATCCATTTGCAGGAGGATCAATTGGCCCAAGTTTTGGCCAACATGAGCGAATACATACAACCCCACATCCCATTGAACTTCAGTATTGAGATAAACCAATTACAGGAACAAGTTGCTACCGGTAAAGACATAACTAAGGGAATACCTGATGAAATAGAGGAAGAAAACCCTCAGGGAACAATAAGACCAACTAGGGTTACTTCCCCTGAGAAATATGGCTAGGAAGAGGTGAACACTGAAGAAGTGTTCCAAACTGAAATTCTCAGGGAACAGTAGAACCAATTAAGGTTACTACCCCTGAAGAATGCAGCCGGGAGCATATGAAAACTGAAGAAGTGTTCCAAGAAGAAGACAGAGAAGCCAGCCTGAGCGAAGACACGGCTACTGAAAAACAAACCCTAGCTGAGAAAATGGGTTCAGAAAAAGGAACAACCGTTCCTCCCAGAAGGAGAAAGAAAGTAATTGAACTTGAGAAACTTCGCAGGGAACGACAAAAGCTTCAAAAGCTAGTGGAACAACTCAGACAAAGTATTAGGGTTCTCAGAATGAAGACAACCCCCAATCGAACTCGAAAATAGAGGAAGGTAGCCACCAAACGAACTCTGAAAAAGAGGAAAGTAGCTACCAAAACAAAACCCCAAGTTGAAACCCAAGCTGAGCCCAATCAAGAAGACATGGAACAACAGGTAGCTTTTCAAGATGCAACTGTTCGAGATTCAACAACCTCAAATGAAAATGCATAGGCCTGCTATCAAACCGTTTTTATTGACCCTACTATAGGATAACTCCAAAAGGAGCTAGCACAGGCTCGATAGGCAAGAGAAAAGCTGGAGGAAGAGACTATCCCCAAAAAGAAATATCAACAGCTACAACAACAACTAAAGGACGTCAGTGCATTAGAGGCTGAAGCCTATGATAAGTATCATAAGGCAGAAGAGAAAGCTGAAAAGGTAAGGAATAAATTAAAAATGGCCCATAATCAAATGGATACTCTCTGTTCCTTATATACAGGTGTTTTAGCTTGTAGATGCCCTGCCAAGAATTATGCTTTGTTTTTATTAGAGAGATATTTACAATTGAAAATTAAAGCAGTTAGGGTAGGAAAATCTATAGAGTTAAACATTGTAGATGATTTTGTAAAATTCTTCAAACTCTATGGGGCCAAAGTCTAGCATCTGCTGTGTGAGTTCTATTTGCACAATCTCATATTGGAAAATGATATTGAGATAAATCCTAGCCCTTTTGTGGGTGACATCCAATATCAAGAATTTATTTCATTTGCTGTCAATCAATTGAAATGGCTCAAGGCCTATAATAATTTCCAAAGGAAAGAAAATGGGTTAGACTTGTGGGTTAGGAGTGAACCAAAACACCCATTACAATTATGGGCTAGGAAGAAGAGTCTAATGACAAGAGAGGGTGTTATCCAAGCATTGGGGCCTATCCATAAAGCAATTGTCTTGAATGGGGTAGAATATTTTCTATCTATTAGAGACCAGGCCTATACAACAGCTAAAGTCCGATGGGAGATTTCCAATCGAAATATTCAAAACCAAGAGCCATTTAATTATAGAAATTTTGGATTAGCTGCTGGTCGCCTGGTTCTCTATAGCAACCTCATCTTGAGGGAAGGCCCATTCTGGCTAGGGTGTAGGTTTCGAAGCCCCATTGTATGGTATCTGCAACAGATTATAAATCAATTTATGAATTACCTAAAGGACAGACAGAGCATGTCTTTGAAGTTTTAGCTACAAATCATGGTTTTAGACCTCTTGATGAAAAACCCTCTCCAACCTACTCTCTAACTGCTTTACATGTAAACTATGGTTTTCATGAGGACATGAAAAAGGGTAAGCAGGGGGGTATCTTGAGCATTGAAAAAGGTATGAATTCACCATGTATTTTCTCATCTTTTTCCTTTAAACATAACTCTTTTTATTCTAGAAAGGTGATTTATTGTAGAATTATGATAGAATTGCAAAGACTTGTGTTTATTGTGAAAATTCACTAAAAATTTCCTTTTATTGTAAAAACAGGAAACAAACGGAGTAAACAACTATTTGAAAGGCAAGGCTAAAGCAGGAGTAACCACTGTTCCTCCAGTGATAGACCGTATCCAGTCAAAGAGAAGGAAATCTGAATGCATTGCCAAAATAAGACAGGGAACAACACGAGTACAGTCCAAGAAGATCAAGCGTTAGCTAAAGAGAGAAAAGGAGTGAATCCCTCAGGATCTTTCGATCCTGAGGGATCGCTGTTCAGTCTTATCTTGTTCCTTGTCTTATCCGTCGAAGCTATTATAAAAGGAAATGCCTTTAGAGATTGAAGGGGTCGAATCATTTGATTAAGCATTCTTTGTATAAATTTGTATTTCCTTATTAACTCTCGTAATCAGAGAGCGATCGCTGTAAACACTTTTTATGTTTGATTAATACAAAGACGCATTTTCGTTCCATTTCTCAAGCTCTGTAGTAACCCACCAGTATGTCACTGGTGCTAAGGGCCTGGCCCTAGTGAATCGATCTGCTGTTTGTATCTCTATCTTTTACTTACTGTCATGTGATAGTTTGTGGTTGTTTTTATTACATTTGCAAGGTTAGTTTGCTATTGAATTACTGATTGATTTTGTTATGTTAATGAATTGCATTGCTGTTCTGTTTTGACAAGGAACTTAATTCCTGTATTACTTATCTTGCCATACCTTACAAATATTTTCTGTTCAGCATTAGATGTTCAATTGATTTCTTTTCCGTTGGATTGCTGTTCATTTCCATTACTGTTTAACAACGTGTGCTGTCGACAGGGTTTGGTGTTTAATAGAATTTCCTATTCAATTCCATTAAGTTAAGATCTACTGTTCAGATTCATTAGTTAGTATTTGCTGTTCAATTCTTTTAGTTACAGTTTGCTGCTTATTTACATTACTGTTTAATTTCAGTTTGCTGTTCATTTCCAGTTCATTAGTTTACAAGTTGCAAGGAGTTTATTTTCAAAGAGCTTTCCTAGTTTACTTTCAATAGCAGCTTCAGTTCGATTTATATTTCCTTTAAAGCAGGATTGTCAGCTGTAGAGAACACTGGTTATTGCTTCCAAGTTCCCAGATTGATTGTCTTGTTCCAGTTTGATTTCAATTACATCAATTTCTAGAGGAATGAGTTATTGTTATTGTATCCTTGATTGATGTTTGCTGAGTGAATAGTTGGATTTCAGATCATTTGAGTTCATGTTATTGTAATTAGATTTCTTTTCCAAGCATTCGTTTACTCTTGTATTTAGAACACTGTGCTACATCTTACAAAGCATTAATATTAGCTTGAATTGTAGCCTCAGACAGAGTACACTCTTGAAACAAAAAGTAATTCCTGGATTGATAATTAATGTAGGAGAAATAGGTGTTAAAAAGATACCTTTTATACCTCAACAATTTTCATAATCTGAATCTGAACTTGGTGGCTCAAATTCATTTCTGGACTATAGGAAGTCTTCTATTTGTTTATCTCCATCAAAAACTTGCCAGTATTTTTCATTGTCTGGGACAGCTGGTCTAAATTTGACTTGGGTGGTGCATTTCTTGGTTTCATAAGGTGTTAGACAAGTTCTAGTAGCAAAGGCTAATCCATTGGCAAGGACATTTTGGTTTCTTGGGACAAAGATAAGTTGGAATTCATCAAATGTTTTTAATAAGTCCATGACATCATTTCTATAGGCTCTAAGCCTGGGGTGTTTGGCACTATATTCCCCATTCACTTGCCTAATAATCAACTCTGAATCCCCATGAACTTTTATGCTTTTGGCCCCTAATTTTTTCAATAAGTGTAGGCCTAAAAGGAGGGCTTCGTACTCCGTTATGTTATTTGAACATTGAAAACTTATTCTATAGGAATGCCCTTCACCATGATTGTTTTCAGTGTTGAGTATCCATATGCCTGCTCCAACATTATTCTTAGTGCAAGACCCATCAAAATTCATTTTCCAGAGAGGACTGTTTTTAGAATTACTAGTTTGGCTACCCTCCTCTTTATCTTGTGTGCTTTTAAATTGCTTTTGTAAGTTAGCATTATGTTGAAATTGGTTTAGTTCCTCATGTTCTTCATAATGTTTAGTACTCTTCTCTTGAATCTCAGGGTTGACAAATAGTGGATGACTGTTTTGTAGCTATAGACCTGTGATTTGTTTGCTGTGATTTTCTGATTTGGCAAACTGTTTTGATACTTTTGTCTTATATTCCTCCTTTTCTGTATCTGCCATTATGTTACAATGAGGGGTGGCCACTAAGTCAGTTAAGGTTTCTTGCTCATTAAATGTTTCATGATTGAAGAGAATAAATGATTCAAGGCCTGTATTCACATAATAAAGAGGGGAGTTTTCCAGTCTCTCTATGCTACTGACCATGTATTGCATGTTAGATTCCCTATAAAGTCTTCTAGTTTGATTGAAAACATGAATGGTAGCATATGTCATATCCATCTGCATTGTTCCTTGTAACTTAGCTCCCCATGATCTTGATAACAACATACCATATTTGGGGGGTACATCAGCCACTACAATATCCATCACTAAAAACTTGGCTGGAATTTGAGCTAAGCTTACACAAAGGTCTTTGATCAAGCCTGAACATTTCACTCTGCTAGAGTCAAAGGAATATAGATCTTTGTATGGTCTAGTAATTTCAAGGCCTAGACTCTCCATTACTGCTTTGGGCATTAAGTTATGAGAGGCCCCTGAATCATGCATAGCATTATGTAGAATTTTGTCATGAATTTTAAAACTAACATAAAATGGAGGAACTGGCCCTTCTTGGTATCTTCCATCAATCTTAGGACCAAATAAGAGCTCTAGTTGGTCATCATTGAGGTTAACTATGTCATTATTTTCTGTTATGTTGAAAGCTTTCAAAAATTGTGATCTATATACATCTTGGGTGACTAATTTAGTGAGGGGAACATAGATTTTAGTCTTGGCAATTTCTTGTTCCAAACTAAAAGATAGCTGATTTTTTACAATGTTTGTTTCAGCCTTATTAATCACTACTTTATCAACAAAATCACTTTGCTGATTTCCTCTATTTACATTGGTCAAAATTGTTTTAATAGGAGCACTAACTGAGGTGATAATGCTGCTAAGATATGCACTCTGTTTTTCATTAATTTGAGAGCCTTTCTCTTTGTTTTGATCAGATTTTACAACCAATGTTTTGTCCTTTTGCTTAATGTTTTTGGGTTTGCTCATAGGGTTGTTTTTTGTAGAATTATTAGAGGTTTTGGTTATGGGAGTTTCCTGATTCTTTTTACTCCTAAGGTCATATTCTTCTGGAGTTTCTATGATGACATTTTCCAGCTCTCGATAGTAATGTTCATCCTCTGTTCTTTTATCATCATAGGGTGTGTATAGACCTTGTTTTCTATTAAAAGGAACATCAAAGTGGTCACTACCTACTCCCAACATGTTTATGTCATCTTACTATGTTTGTTCAATTGTTTCTTCAACCTCACTTACATAGTTTTATTGGAAAGGAGGTCTGATCTGTTGATCATCCTCTCTCTGTTTGTTTTGAGGTTGATTTCTCCTAAAGTTATGATTTTGATTTTGAGATTGATTTCTATTTTGTGTAGCTGATTGGTTTTCTCTAAATTGTGCTCTCTCAAGTATACTCATTTTTTTCATCATTTCCTCCATCATCCTTTCCATTTTTGAGCTAGATGTAGAGGGTGCAGATTCTTCCCTAAATGATACTTTCTTTTCATTCCTCATCCTGGTTCTTTTCTCAATTAGATTTACTTCCACAACTAAGGCACCTTTCTGCATATCTTCTAAAGTCAAAGGATCTCTCTCTCTTAGATGATAGGCCATTTCAGGATCAAATCCTTCAGGAAATTTGGCTAAGGCTGAGCCTTGTGGAGGTTTTAATTCTGGGGGCAAGGCATTATAAACACTATTAAATCTAGTGCAATAATTTTTAACACTTTCTCCAGTGTTTCTTTTGAGGTCGTTGTAGTCTGGAAGTATTTGGAGAGGGTTTTTTCTAACTTTCCACTTGTTTAGGAACAACTGATGGAGAGCTTCGAGATCATTAATACTATTAGGGGTTAAGCTTTTGAAGTATTTTCCCTCTTCTCCCCCTATACTTTGAGCAAATAACCTAAGTTTGACAGTTTCATCATCAATCTCATTTCTATCAAAGTAGTCATTCATCTTGTCCACATGTTGTGAAGCATTAGTAGTACCACTAGAATCATATAATGGTATTTTGGACTGATAGTCCTGTGGCAGATTGACTAAAGGTAAAGGAAGGACTAGGGGAGCATACCATGTTGCCATGATAGGAGGTTGTGGAAAAAGTGGGGGGTTTACAGGTGGAGGATGTAAGATGGGAGGGGGTTGATGGAATGGGGTGATTTGAACAACAGGTGTATGGATAATAGAAGTGGATGGACCAGCAAGAGATTGTTGAGAAGATCTAGGATGAGAGAAACCAAAATTATGGATGAAATGGAAATCAGGAGGAGTAGTTTCTCTGCTACCAAAATGTTCACCTCTATCTTGGGATGAAGGTGAAGACCCAAAATCTATCTGATCTATATCATCAAGTGACCTAGTTCTAAATGGGTTTCCTAAGTCAACTTGTGAATCTTGTAGAGCTGTAAGGTTTTCAGGAACATAATTAGCTCTATGGAGTGAACTAACAATAGTTGAAGTTTTGGATTTAGGAGATTTCCTAAGTATTCTTTCAGGGTTATCAACTATCTCAAGAGGGTTTGGGTCAAGATGGCTCCTAGTATGAATTCTTTTTGAAGCCACAATGTTTTGTTTTAGACTCACTATTCAGAAAATTTTAACCAAATATGGCAATCTTTAAGAGGCAAACAAGTCTATTGATAAAGAAAACTTAATTCTCAAAGTTTCTTTACTGAGTTTAAATGATGTTATGATAAAGGGTTTCCCAGTGGAGTATTTGGAAAACCAAGGAAAATCAACAGGCCTATTGATGTTCAGTGGAGTCACTAGGTGAAGGATCTTTACTTAATTTCAGGGCTTGAAAGTTGTTCACCATCAACAATAAAAACCACTCTAGGTAGACACTTGGTTCATTGTTAAAAATGGGATTATATGAGTTGTGAAGTTATCTATTACTTCAGAAAGTTCCCCGGTATGGACGCCAAAAATGTTAGGCCTCTTTAATTTAGTAGAGTGGCAAGACTAAACGCTGCAGAGACTACATCAAAAACCACTTTGGGATTCTAGGATCTAGCCCTCCTGAATCCAGAGAGGGATCTCTCTATAAATGCAAAGATTTATTTATCTTTTAAGGTGTCAGTATGATATTAGGCTAGTTCTTAAGAACAAGGGTTTTTGTTTGTTTGGTTGGTCGGGTATGATCTTTTATTGGATGGAATATCACAAAATGAAAGAGTTTCAAAGGGTGAAGATGCAAGTATATTGAGAAGTGTTCAACAGATAGGATTAGTGTGAAGCAGCTTTAATTTTTTGGGCAATGGAGTCATAAAAGGGTTTTATTGTGCAACATTTTCAAGAGTGGTCCAAGGGGCAAGTCATCTATATCAAAATATCCTTTAGATTAAATGATGGAGTGGAACATTAAAAGTGTCGAGAAAGTGGAAAAAACCAATAATTTCAACAAGGATTTATCAACTTTCCATACAAGAAAATCCTTTTTAAGCAACTGTTTGAAACCAACCAAAGGACAGGGCTAACCATAAACTTCTTTGGACAAGCTTGTATTAAAGCTAACTTATCAGACAACAATCTAGTAATCTCACTAGACTTCTTTCAGAAGGGATGAAAACAGACAAGAAAACAAAGTGCAGCTTAAGATCAAATCAGATGTATTACAATCATGGTCTGCTTTTAGCATACTCTTAGGGAAACTTTCAAACAAACTTTGGAGAAAGAAATAGAAGACAGGGCAAACCATAAACTTTTGTAGTTTAACTCTACTTAGCATGTAATGAAAATATCATTCAAGAACTTCCTTTCAAGTTTTGCACATCAAGACATGGACTAACCAACATTCCTTGATAATGTTTACACTTAATTTAAGTCATTCTTAAATACAAAATTGGAGGAAAACATAAAGAAAAGCTTCTCAGTGAGAGTAGGGTACTTCTAACAGTAAATCCTAGCTCTATGCTTGCTGCTATTTATTAGAGAGAAGTGAAAAAAATGGCATACATGAAAGGAAAAAAATAAAATTAAGGGGTACTTCACCAATGATATAGACCAGGATCCCAAAAATCAGCTTGTATATTGATTCTCAATCCAGTTACATACTTCAATTCCAATGTTTCATCACAACAACAATTTCTCTTCTCAGCCTAACTTCTTCAATAACTTAACAGAGCTTCAGAGTTTCAGGACTTATTTACATTCAACAATGATTCGATACAACAACTATTACATTAGAAATCCAACAACCAACAACATCTCATCTTCTTCAGAAGTATTTATAGAAGAAAGAGGAGGTGGGATGAAAGAAAATGATAATTTGTCAATTAATACAAGTTTTAATGCTTCTCTGTCTTTGAGGGGCTCAATAGAGAAGATTTCTGATATTTTCCATGTATTAATTGGTTTTCATTTAATTTTTAGCTACTTGGAAAATTTTGTTGACTTTAAAACTTTTTAGGCAGGCTGGCAATAACTCTGGCTATCGTTAAACAAAATATCATTGACTTGGCAATAACTATGCCTTCTTTTGATTTATTGAGGTTGCAGGTGGCACTTTGGTAGTTGAAAGGATATTTTAGCCTCTGATGTGGTAGTGGAGGCTTCTTTCGACTGACCTATCTGTCTGTTTTTATAAACACAGTGATTTGCTTTTTGATTTGTGTTTAGGCTTAATTAAGCCTTAATCTTCATCTTCGAGTCTTCATTCTTTGGCATTGTCTTAATCTCTTTAACCTGTGGATTAAAAACCCTGATCTTCAGGCTTAGGCATTAATCCCTTTATCATTAATTTATTCACTCTGATACACTTTGTTTGTTTTGTTTATACAGGTGGCTTTCTGCCATTGGAGGGTTTTTGTTAAACCCTAGATTGTGATCCAATTGATTTAAACTTGGATTTAAAAACCCGCATCTTCTTTTCTTCTTTGATAAAAACCACAAAATCGTCATTCAGGGCCGAAAATGTCACCTGATTGTGACCGTGGAAATTCTTAGAACAACCACCATTAAACCCTGCAAAAGACACAACAAATTGTTAAGAAACCCTGCGGATGTGGTAAAGACTACCTCAGAGGCTCGTGAGGGTGGAGGAGCAGTGATGAAAAAATGTGGATGCAACGGAAAAAAGGGAGAAAAACCCTGGCATAGCAGCTAACCAGGTGCAAATGGAAGTTTGGGGATGACAACGAACAGGAGCCGTTGGATTAGGACAATCAACGCTCGGGATTACTCGGTGAAATATTTCGGGAGAAAGTTAGATGGAAAATGAATGGGGGCGAGATTAAATTAGGGCCGTCCGATCTCAGAGATCGACGGCTGGGATTAAAAACGAAGGCAACGTTGCGAGGGGCAGCGGTATAGCAGAAAACTGGGGATGGTTTTTGCAAAATGAAATGGGGGAAGGTGGTTTTGCACGGATGGAATGCGATTCCATACATCGCTTGACACCTGTCCCTTTCGATACTGCCCATTTCGCAAAATTTTTTAGCGTTAAGATTTGGCACAAAATTTTTGCGAAACAGAGTTTAAGCCATCAAATCTCTTGGTATTGATTGAACGGTGCAGGTTACATGCGACAGGAGGTAAGATGCATGGAGCATGGGTGGTGGGACCGACATTTGTTTTTTCGCGTAGCGGAAACATTAAGTGGCGGGGTAAAAGTTCAAGTGAAAAATTTGTTTTATTGAGTTAAGTCCCGATCGTTGGATCTCTGAAATGAATGGTGGAGATTTAAAGATGAAGCAGCAAGTTTGAAATGGGGAGAAGGGATGGGAAGGTGATAGGGCAGAAGGATGGGGCTCGATGGCTGTTGATCTCTATTGATCAACGGTCTAGATCTGTTCAGAACCGCTACGTTGGGAAAGGAAAAATAGAAGGGGAAAAGGGGTTTGGAAAAGGTTTTTTAAGCCCTTTAGTGCTCAATTGTAGGGCTTTAGTTCATATGAAGGACGAGGTTTAAAATCCATAAGCCCTTGGGGGCTAAAAGACTTATAGTGCAAACGGGTGTTTTTAGGCCAAAAACAAGGATTTTTAAGGCCAAGTAAGGGTTCCGATAGGTTAGAGGGAGGATTTTTAAACCAAATAAAGGGAGATATAAGGTTTAAAAAGGATTTTGGAATGGTTTAGAGGCTAAATGAAGGTATTTTGAGGGTTTTTATGAAAGGGAAAAATGGGTGAAAATGGAATTGTTTATGAGTGAAAGGAAGAGTGAAATGATGGAAAATGGAGTTTTATAAGCAATTTTCTCTTGGTGAATAGCAGGTTCTTTAGGAATAATAATGAAACAGCAGTGAAGATTAACTCAAAAGGTAATTATCATCATAAGACTTCAAGAGATGATAAGTTTTAAAAGGAAACTATCTCTTGAGGGCTAAAAGAGATTTAGCCACCATTTGGTATGACAAATTTTTATAGGTGGCTAATAGCTCCAACCCCCTAATATCGTTTACCAACCACTAATGGAAGGGAGCTTCAACCCCCTGAAATGATCACCAACTTCTACTGGCAGGAATATTCGACTTCCACACTAAAAGCTTCAACCCTCAGAACCACTGCAAACCACGTTTCATAAATTTTCACACTGGATTCAACAGCTTCAACACAACACAATTTGTAGATCAAAACTAATAACCTTCAACCAATCTTCAAACAGAATAGTGAGATCACTATAACCAAATCACATCATTAAACTCGAACTTTTGTATTAATACACAGAATCAACTTCAACCATGATCATTCATAAAACAATTGTATACGCTACATTACTTACTACAACCAGTGTGTATACGCGCTTTCCTGTGGACAAACCTGCATATAGATCTTTATATAATAATAAATTATAGTTTTGTCTGGACTCAGAATAGGTAAGGTATATTCATATATGCTTTGTCAGATTCACAGAGTCCTTAACCAGTCAGTAGCATCCATTATTCTCAATCAAATAGCCACTGATTATTTATACATAATCAACTAGCATCATAAACAATATTCAAACAATCCATATCTACATGAATACTTCATTGACAGATAAAAAAAACACAACAAAAATGATCAGGAATTTTCTTCAACAATCTTCAGAAAATCCCTAACTTACATACATGCCTTTGATGATACAAACCCGCAGGTATACGTGCTTTCATCGTGAATAAACAACGTATAGATTTGAAAATATTACATGGTTGCACAACACTTCAAAGAAACAAACTTAATCAGATCATTTACTTAAGAAATTATGTGCTAGACCACAGATCTAAACAACTCATAAACATATCACGAAAATAGATAGTCATTTCAGGTCTAGAGAGCCCGATCCATTATTGTATTCATGAGTGCATCAAAATATCAGATCTATTTATTGATTATAGCCCATTCCATGCTGATATACTTCAGACTAAATTATTCAATCAATTAAAACACTCATGCACAATATTTTCACTATGATCTTCTCCTCCTTATGTAGTTTGAGCCTTAGCTAATACCAAGAGCCAAACCTACTCAAGTGCCAATGGTATTCTTGGATGGGATCAATTAACCGTTACTGTGCTCAATACTATGGATTAATACCATGGTAAGGACCCTTGGTATCATAAACTTAGTGCGCAAACACATACGCTACTTTTCTTCTTCTCACCCGCGTGTATATGCGATTTTTCCTTGACCAACTTGCATATAATTTCTTAAATGTGGGCTTTATCCATATTCTAATTCTGATCTGTAAAACTTATGTACTAACATTATGACATTCTGTTCCATCACTGTGCCATCTCTGAGCTTATCTAGAACCAATATATTTGGTCTTTTACAAGTGGGTTGCCATCAAGGAAAACTCATGCAATCTTAATGCCAACAATGTTAATTCTGCCTTTATTTTATTTTGGATTGAGATTTTCTCTCCTGAAGGGTTTTTATGATACTTATCTCTCCTAGATGTGCCATAATTAGCATTGGATATTAATAATCACTCCCTTTCAGTTATTTTACACAAGGAGTTGTATACACTATTATTTTATGTAATTAGTTACAGTGCTGGATTACAATTGTTCTTATTTTATAATTATCCGTATATTTACATTCTACAATTAGAAATTTTGTTATTATAGTTCTGTTAATTTTATTTCATAATGGGACTAGAATTTCCTCAAATGAGACCTATTTCCTCGGAACTTAGAAATGCATCACACTATAAGTAAAAAAATTCCATAAATCTGGGAGAGGAGAGTTAATACTGTTGGGAAAGATATTGAGAAGGGGGGGGTGAATTAGTATTTAGAGCTTACTGAAAACTTTTACTTTTTCCTTACTAAATTCCATACGCGACTTTAAGGAAACCAACTCGCATATACATGCGAATATCCTTAAGAAAACTTGCATATTATCAGATATATAATTATGCATCATTCATTCATCAGATGTTTAGTAAGAAGTAAGCATGCACGGTAAGAACAGATTAAATCATCACACCTAAGCAACACACATGAACACCAAGATTTAAGGTGGAAACCCAATTCGGGAGAAAACCACTGTTGCTGTCATCTTTATCTTCAATATTTATTATATGGAAAACTGTTTACAACATTGTACTGATGCAGACTCGTATGAGTACGCAGGCTTCTACCTACAGAAGGCTGCAACCTTCACTCGTTTACGAGTTGCTACTGGAAGGGAGCTCCAACCCCATGATCTCGTTTACCAACCACTCCTGGAAGGGAGCTTCAACCCCCTGAACATAACACCAGCTTCTACTGGCAGGAAGCTTCTACTTCCATACTGAAGGCTTCAACCCTAAAATCCACTGCAGACCACGTTTCATCAATTTTCATACTGGATCAAACAACATCAACACAACCCTTTATCAACAATCATAAACTTTTCCCAATACTTCAATTAGAACAGTGAAAACATTATAACCAAAACTTTAGAAATAACCTAGACTTCAGAATAGATATGCAGATACAAAATCAACCCTGAACAATCATTAATTCAAATAGAATACGCTACTTTGCTTCACTGAAGCCACGTACATACACGCTTTCCTGCACACCAACCCGTGTATACTATTCTTCAGAATGTGATCAGATTTAGATTCAGATCTGAGGCTTTCAGTCAGACATTTCCTCAGTAGTGCAGAACCTTTAGAAAGTCAGTCAACCTTAATCATGTTTTCTCAATGATTAGATTTTCTCATGATCAACTTAGCAGCATACTCAGTATTCAAAACAACCCAGACCTTCAAGAAGACTTCATAGACAAACAACAGACAAAAGCAAGAATCACAGTAGTAATATCTGCAATAATCTTCAGAAAACCCTAACTGCCATACGCGATTTTCATGAATCGAACCCGCGTATATACGCACTTTTACTGAGACCAAGTTGCATATAGATCTGTAAAAGTAAATTTTGCAGAACATACTAGATCTATAAAACCTACCCAGATTTCTTCATTTTCTTTAGTAGACCTATTCCAGATCTTCATCATTTCTTCAGTAGATCATACTGTAGATTCATCATCTTCAGATCTAGAGATCTTGAACCATCATTATATCCATGGATGCATCATATATTCTGATCTATCAATTAAAAATAGAGTTCATCCATGCAGATATTCCTTAGAGAAATTTATTCATTAACAACCCTTACAACATACCCACTTTGCACTATGATCTTCTTCTCCTTATATAAATTTATCTTTTTCCAATACCATGATTCAAAACCACTCAACTGTTGATGGTAATCCTAGACGGAATCAAATAGATAGTATAGTTCTCAATACTATGGGCTAATACCATGGTAAAGCCCCTTGGTATTATAATTTTGGAGCACAAACAAACATACATGACTTGGAACGTACTTCTCCGCGTGTATATGCGACTTGGTCTTTAAAAACCCATGTATATATTGTGACATATTAAAAATAACCAATATGCTATACAAAACTTCTGAGAGATTTCTAAGATTCTTCATACATATATTTTCTTCATCCTTTTCCCGAGAGTTGCCACCAAGGACAATCAATTGAATATTATAGATCACAGGAAACATAATGCCAACAATCTCCCCCTTTGGAGTTGATGGCAACAATAATCATTAAGCATCTGTATTCAACCATCCTCAGAATTCTCCCCCTTTGACATCAAGGGCAAAGGGAAGACCAACATCCCTTGTACATAAATTACCATGCTCCCCTGAGTTCATGCTTGAATATTCAGACATTTTTTTTAATGAAGTAAATGACTTTTCAACCGAGTATGACCTTTCCTATCACCGATGACTCATACATACATCAATGATCCAAGTAAGTGGAGTTACATATTTGACTCAACTACCCAACCAAGTGGGTGTACAAATTTGAACAAGTCCTTAAATGACTGAATATAACAATTTACATCATATATCTCAACATGACCTTTTCATCAAATGACTATTTATAAACAAGATGAATGAATCTAAATCATGAGATCAGACCACAGTAAACACTTAGAATGCCAACAATGCAGCCTTTCCCACAGGACAAGTGCTCCCCCTTAGCTTGTGCACCCTGAACACTTTCAATAGAAAATCATCAAGGCATCTTCATAAAAAATATTATAGAATGAAACAAAAATGTGATAACTAGAACATCAGGAGAGATACCAAACAACATTGCAACTATTATGCTTATCCAGAAAATTGTGCCAACAAAAACCCATATGCGGCTTTACGTATAAAAACTCATGTATATATGTGACTGTCCTTTATGAAATCCTCGTATCCAATTAAATCTTCTGAATTTAAGCAGATCTGATCTTCTGAGCGGCAGAGAAAACTCCCAGCTTTTGTCTGAGGTATTCGAATGCTTCCTTGGGAAGAGGTTTAGTAAATATATCAGCAACTTGTTCTTTGGAGGGAACATACTCCAATTTCACCTTTTGTTCAAGTACTTGTTTAAGTAAGAAGTGACACTTGATAGGAATGTGTTTGGTCTTGGAATGCATAATAGGATTCTTTGAGATATTGATGGAAATTGTATTATCACACATAATGGATATGGGAGGTGAACATTTGATTTGAATGTCTTGTAAATTCTGCATTATCCAAAGAATTTGTGTGCAACATTACGCGGTAGCCACATATTCTGCTTCTACTGTAGATAAGGAAATAGAGCTTTGCTTCTTGCTGAACGAAGATACTAATCGGGGCCCCATATAGAATGCACCACCACTAGTGCTATTCCGACCATCAATATTTCCAGCCCAATCTGCATCTGTGTAAGCATGAAGAGTGAGATCAACATTCTTGGATACCATAGTCCAAAGTCTTCAGTTCCTTGTAGATATTTGAATATTCTTTTTACAGCCTAAATGTGAGAATTTTTCAGATTAGCTTGGAATCTTCCAACAATCCCAACTGCATGCATAATGGCTGGTCTTGTCCCAGTGAGATAAAGTAGACTTCCAATCATGGATCTGTATTTTGGTTGATTCACCGTGGAAGAATCATCATCATAACTAGGGTTACACCCGGTTATCTTTGGTGTACTTACAGGTTTACAATCTTCCATCCCATACTTCTTCAGAATTTGTTTAAGGTATTTTTCTTCTGATAAGAATATGCCATTTGTTGCTTGTTCCACTTGTAAGCCAAGAAAGAATGTTATTTCCCCAAGTAAAGACATTTCAAATTCTTGTTCCATAACAAAAGCAAATTTCTGACTCATGGACTCTTCATTACTTCCAAAAATGATGTCATCAACATATATAACCATAATCAATAGTTTATCATTTTGAGTTTTTGTGTATAAGTTGCTATTAGCATATCCCTTTGAAAATTCCTTGTTGATGAAGATATTTGTCAAGACGATAATACCATGCCCTTGGAGCTTGTTTGAGACCATATAAAGCCTTTTTAAGTTTACAAACAAGTTTTTCATCATTTCCCAAAATGAATCCTTCTGGTTGTTCTATATGAACTTCTTCTTCTAGATCACCATTGAGGAAAGTAGATTTAACATCCATTTGATAAACTTTGATTTGTTGAAAGCTTGAAAAAGAAAGAAACATTATGATGGCTTCAAGTCTAGCTACAGGAGCAAATGTTTCTTCAAAGTCTATACCTTCTTGTTGAGCATACCCTTTACAAACAAGTCTAGCCTTGTTTCTAATAACATATCCATTTTGTTCCAATAACGTTTTTATCATGAGGTCTTGGAACTAGTTCCCAAGTATGATTATTTTCAATTTGATCAATTTCTTCATTCATGCCTTGAATCCAACATTCATCTTTACTATCTTGATTGACATTATGTGCTTCAATGGTGGATAAAAATGCTAGATAGCTAGTAGTCCCTACAAGAGTTCTTCTTGATCCCTTTTCTCCCAAAATTTGAGATTCTGGATGATTCTTTTGAACATACCTGGATGAAGCCTTTTTAGATAGATCTTCTTATGTTGCTTCATTGGGTTCACCTTCTATATTATATATATTAGATGCAGGAAGATATACATCATCATCATCTTCATTTGTTGTTTGTATTTCCCGTTTTGGAGCTGTGAGAGATTCATTAATTACAACATCAATGCATTCAAAAATCTTCTGAAGTCTTTTATTGTCGCATTTATATGCTTTACTTCTAGAAGAGTAACCAAGAAATATTCCTTCATCTGATCTAGGTTCAAACTTGCCAAGTTTTTCATCATTATTCTTGATGAAACATTTGCTTCCAAAAACATTAAAATGCCATACAGTGGGAAGATTACCATACCGGAGCTCATATGGAGTTTTATCACTATTTACATGAACATGTGCTTTGTCAAGAATATTTACCACAATATGTGATGCTTCTCCCAAAATGTGTTAGGTGTTCTTGAATCATCAAGCATAGCCCGAGCCATCTGTTTAACTATTATATTCATTCTTTCTGCTCTGCCATTTTGTTGTGGGGTACCAGCTAAAGAAAACTGCCTTTTTATGCTTTGTTGTTCACAAAAATCAAAGAATTCATCTGATATATATTCACCTCCTCGATCAGATCTAAGACACTTGATTTTTAGATCTAATTCAATTTCAACCAATGCTTTGAAGATTTGAAATTTTTCGAATGCTTCATCTTTGTGTTTTAGCAACCCAATCCAACACATTCTAGAGAAATCATCAATAAAAATAATATAGTATTGTTCTCGACGGGGTGACCTTTTGTCTCATAGGTCCACATATATCAGTATGAATGAGTTCAAGAGGCTTACTTGCTGATCCTTCTTTACCATTAAATTGCACTCTGTTTTTCTTACCGAGTTGGCAAGATTTGCATATGGTACTCTCAGGCAGAGTAATATTCGGAATATCATGAACAACTTTGAGTCTGCTAGATTTGTTGATTTGAGAGAAGCTCAAATGTCTCTATCTTCTATGCCATAACCAATTTTATGAAGATTTACCCAAGTAACATTATCCTTTACAGCTTTTCAATACATAAAAATTGCTTGGTGTTCTATTTCCTTTTATGATTGTTTTTCCTGTATCAAGATCACGTACCACACATTCTTTTGAGGTAAAGACAACTTCAGTTCCTTGATCACACATTTGACTTATACTTAACAAGTGATGATTTAATCCATCCACATACATAACATTGTTAGATTTCACCTTTTCTTTTAGAAAAACAGAACCTTTTCCCTTAATGACAGCAGGAGTATCATTTCCAAAAGTAACATTCTTTTCTCTTTCTAGAGCATTGTATGCAAGAAGTTTATTTCTATCACATGTCATGTGTTTTGAGCATCCACTATCAATGTACCATTGCTTTTTCTTCCCCTTTTGTAAATAAATCTATGCCACAGTTCTCAACCTGTAATTCCTTCTTCCTCCATACTTTGGAAGTTGAAGGTATATGCTCTTTTGGTTGAAGTTTGTTCCTGCATTCAAATTCTTCATGACCAAAGTTATTGCAATAAGCACAATCAATTTAATTTTGAAGAGGAGAAGAGTTGTTATATGTATTCTTATTTATTCGAGTATCAATTATTTTCTTTCTTGCTTCTCTAGCCATGATGGTTTTGTATGCAACATATTGAACAAATTTATGACCAAAATATGACATGAGAAACATTGTCCATTGAAGAAGAAATTTCTATGATCATGGAACCTTCTATTTGTGTTTACCTATTGGTTGGTATTTCTCTAAAAGATATTCTTGTTAGTGTTCTTTTTATTGAGGTGGCCATGCTTTACCTGTAGTGTTTCTTTGTTTCCTTGCTGAGTGGCAGAATGTTGTAGGCTGGCTGTAGCTGCTTTTAGATAGTTTGGTGCTGAAGACTGAGAAGATTCTCTGACATATCCAAGACCTGTCTTTATAAGAGGAGAACGTTGAACCTTGATAATTTCATCTAGGTTTCAGATCCTTTATCAAATCTAAGATTCGAAGTCTTTACTTTCTCAATTTCTTTTCTTAGACTTACTATTTCACGTTCCAATTTCTCATTGTGTTTCTCCTTTTCTTCAAGTTGATTTTTTAGAGTTTCTATGGATATTTTGTTTTCTTCCAAACATATTTTGAGCTGATTGATTTCTTCAAGAAAATCATTGTCTTTTAGAGAATCCATAAAAGTATCCTTTTATTCTCTACACTCTTTTTCAAATGCCATGAGAATTATAATATCTTGATCAAATTCCTCCTCACTGTCTGATAACCCATCACTATCTTCATGAGTATAATAAATTTTTCTAGTGCTAAACCGATACTTATTTCTTCTTGCTACTTCCTTTCCTTTTTCATGTGTTTCTTTATGAGGACACTTAGCAACATAATGACCAACTCTTCCACAAGTAAAACATTTGAAAGGAAGCATTCCTCTGAACCTTCCAGTGCCAAGTTGGAGCTTCTTTACAAAATTTACCTCATCTTCTTCTAAAACATGTCGTGATCCTTCTGTTTCTTGTACTTCTTTTCCTTTTGTAGAACCTCTAAGGACAACTTCTTTGACTTCAGATGATCCTCCTTTTCTCATTTCACATGCAGTTAGAATGCCATGAAGTTGAACAATAGTAAGACTTTGAAGATCATGCTTCTCTTCAATAGCAGACACTTTTGACTCAAATTTTGAAGTTAGAGATCTTAAAAAATTTTCAACCAGAGTAGGGCCAGTTATGGTTTCACCCAAATTTCGCATACGATTTACAATATCATCTAGACGTAAAAAGAAACTGGAAATGCTCTCCTCATTATGCATCCTTAGATTTTCATATTGAATTATGAGAGTTTGGAGTTTATCACTTTTTACCTTTGTATCACCTTCATAGCTTAGAATGATTTTGTCCCATATTTCCTTTGTTGTATTCAACTACATGACCTTAACAAATTATGATTCTGTTAGACTCCCCAATAGTGCATTGACAGCCTTTGCATTTGTTTCATAGTTCTTTCTTGTCATTGCATCTACTGGAACTTAGGTTGGATATTGATAACCTCCATCAACAATAGCCCACACATCTACTCGAAGAGACTAAAGATAAGATCTTGTCTGTGTTTTCCAGAAGATTAAATTGTTTCTGTTGAAGAGTAGAAACCTGATAGATGTTGTCCCATCTTGATTGCTCATCTTGGCAGATCTTCCTTCTAGCGGCTAAGGTTCTTCAAAAGGACTTGCTCAGAAACCAATTGTTGGGAAAAATACTGATAGGGGGGGGTGAATCAGTATTAGGAGCTTACTGAAATTTTTTACTTTTTCCTTACTAAATTCCATACGCGACTTTAATGAACCCAACTCGTGTATACATGCGAATATCCTTAAGAAAACTTGCGTATTATCAGAGATATAATTATGCATCATTCATTCATCAGATGTTTAGTAAGTAGTAAGCATGTGCAGTAAGAACAGAGTAAATCATCACACATAAGCAACACACATGAACACTAGGATTTAAGGTGGAAACCCAATTCGGGAGAAAACCACCGCTATTGTCATCTCTGTCTTCAATACTTATTATATTGAAAACTGTTTACAACATTGTACTGATGCAGACTCATATTAGTACACAGGCTTCTACCTGCAGAAGGCTGCAACCTTCACTTGTTTACCAGCTGTTACTAGAAGGGAGCTCCAGCCTCCTGATCTCATTTACCAGCCACTCTTGGAAGGGAGCTTCAACCCCCTGAACATAACACCAACTTCTATTGGCAAGAAGATTCTACTTCCATACTGAAGGCTTCAACCCTCAAACCCACTGCAGACCACATTTCATCAATTTTCATACTGGATCAAACAACATCAACATAACCCTTTATCAACAATCATAAACTTTGTCCAATACTTCAATTAGAACAGTGAAAACACTGTAACTAGAACTTTAGAAATAACCCATACTTCAGAATAGATATGCAAATACAAACTCAACGCTGAACAATCATTAATTCAAATAGCATACGCTACTTTGCTTCACTGAAGCCGCATACATACACACTTTCCTGCACACCAACACGCGTATATTTCTGCGTATACTATTCTTCAGAATGTGATCAAATTCAGATTCAGATCTAAGGCTTTCAGTCAGAGATTTTCTCAATAGTGCAGAACCTTTAGACAGTCAGTCAACCTTAATCATGTTTTCTCAATGATTATATTTGTTCATGATCAACTTAGCAGCATACTCAGTATTCAAAACAACCCAGAACTTCAAGAAGACTTCATAGACAGACAACATACAAAAGCAGGAATCACAGTAGTAATATCTGTAATAATCTTCATAAAACCCTAACTGTCGTATGCACTTTTCATGAAGCGAACCCGCGTATATACGCACTTTTACTGAGACCAAATTGCATATAGATCTGTAAAATTAAATTTTGCATAACAAACCAGATCTATAAAACTTATCCAGATTTCTTCATTTTCTTCAGCAGACTTGCACTAGATCTTCATCATTTCTTTAGTAGATTATACTAGAGATTCATAATCTTCAAATATAGAGATGTTGAACCATCATTATATCCATGGGTGCATCATATATTTGGATCTATCAATTAAAAAAAGAGTTCATCCATGCAGATATTCCTTAGAGAAATTTATTCATTAACAACCCTTACAATGTACCTACTTTGCACTATGATCTTCTTCTCCTTATATAAATTTAGATTTTCCCAATACCATGAATTAAAACCACTCAACTCCTGATGGTAATCCTGGACGGAATCAAATAGCTAATACAACGCTCAATACTGTGGGCTAATACCATGGTAAAGCCCCCTGGTATTATAATTTTGGAGCACAAATAGGCATATACGACTTGGAACGTACTTCTCTGCGTGCATACGCGACTTGGTCTTTACAAACCCGCGTATATATTGTGACATATTAAAAATAACCAATCTGTTGTACAAAACTTTTGAGAGGCTGCTGAGATTCTTCATACAGATAGTTTCTTTGTCCTTTGCACGAGAGTTGCCATCAAGGACAATCAATTGAATATTATAGATCACAGGAAACATGTTTCCAACAATGGTGTTGTGCACATCTTGGACATTCGGTGATGTGTACGTATGGTGTTTTTTACATGTTGTATATTTAGTTCTATGTACATATGTTGTTGTGTTCGTGTTGTACATATGGTCCTATGTACATATGGTGTTGTGTGAATGATTGTACATGTGGTGTTGTGTACATGTTGTACAAGTGGTGTCGTGTACATGTCTTTCATGTGGCACTATGTACATGTGGTGATGTGTACATGGCATGCATGTGGTGTTGTGTACATGTGGTATTGCATACACATTGTACATGTGGTGCGATGTACATTTTTCATTGTGTACACGTTGTGTAGGTGGTGCGGTGTACATGTGCTGTTTTGAACACGTTGTGAAGGTAGTGTTGTGTACAGGTGGCACTATGTACATGTTGTTCATAGGGTATTAGTATACATGTGGTATCATGTGCATGTCGTACATGTTGTGTTGCGGGCATACGGTACTATGTATTTTCATGATGTAGTCATGGTATCATGACATGCGTATTCGTTGTGTTGTACTTTGTGTATGTATGTGTTATGTTGTATTGTACACCAAGTGAAGGTGTACGTCTTGTATGCCAATAAAGACATATGTATTGTGTTGTTTGTTACTCTGGGTGTAGGTGTATGTCTCATATATCGATGTGGGTGCTGTATCTTTTAATGATATTTGTCATATGTGGGTGTACGTGTTGTGATGTACATTGTGACTATGTGTACGTGTTTGAAGAGAAGAAAGGAATTGGGTATACAAAGAACAAAGATAGAATTTAGGGTCGATGAAGGATAAGTATCGATATTTTATTTCATTTCTATTATGGATGTGATTTATGATTCCGACTTATGATGGTTACATGTGATCTATGATGATTTCATGTGATTCATGATTTTGAGCTATGATGGATGTTTTTTGAGCTAACCATATGTGATGTGTTTATACATGAAGATTTGACCAAACAACTAGTTTGACTTGTGTGACAGGAAGTAAACGAAAGTGAAAAGTGTACCTATTGACAAGTTACCAATGATGTATGATTTGAGTTTATTTCATTTTCTTTTGAGTCCAATGGGAATAATTAGAGGAAATTTTAGCCAAAAATTGGTCTCCTAAGGAAAAATAATAAAATAATAGTTAAAATAATAAATAAGAGTTATGAATTTTGGAGGGAAAACAAGAATACTATTTTTTTAATTGTATTTTCAGCTTAACTCCTTATAGGTTTACTCAAATTTCAAGTTTAGTCACTCATTAGATATGGAATTAAATTTCAGATCAAATGAGTACCCACTATGAATACTTTTGAGAGGATCCACATTGATAAAAAAATGTATATACATTAAAAAAACGTGTCAAAACACGTTTGTTTAATGTATCTGAAATTTTTATGAAGGTGCGTCTTCTAAAACATATGCATAATCGGTACTAGTTGGATGTGGAATTTAATTATGCATCTAATGCGTGTCTAAACTTGAAAGTTGAGTAAACCTATAAGGAGATAGGCCAAAAATACAATTAAAAAAAATAGTTTTTCTTCTTTTCCCTCAAAAATATTTACATCTACCTCTTTTTGAATTTAAAGCATTTTGATTGGTTTACATATTATGACATGAAAATTACATGAAAATTTCATGGGCACTTTTAGCATGAAATTTCCTCTAATGTATGTACTTGGTACATGAAAGCATGGAAATCCCCAGTTGGGTTGCTGAAACTGATTTCAAGCATTAGCAACAACAACAAAAGAAATTGAAACATGTAGCAGTATGTTGGTAAATAACTTCAGGAGCAGGGAATTTGTGGGACATTGGTACATAATAATGTCCATTGATTTCCATAAGCATACTATGACCAATATGACCGTTTTGAGGTAGGTATATGCCTTGCTTATTTGACCTTACAACGCGAGGAAGTGTTGCGAAGGGATGGATCGCCCTGGATGGGGGATGTCGGGGAACTTGGAAGTTGAGTGACTACATGAAAGGGGATGACCAGAATTCCCGAGGGACTGTGTATTAGAGAAGGGAAGGTTAGGGATGGAACTTTTTTTGTCATTAGCATTGCGAGATGGAATCAGATGCACATTGGGGGTGTTCCTTGGAACAATCAGTTGGTAATTTTTCATTGAGAGGACAAGTGGCACCGGATTGTAGCGTTTGACATCGGATGCAGCTTTGACTTTGGCAGTGGATTCTGGTCTTCTTGGGAGGAGGTGAATCTTGGTATTACTATGAGGGTGGAGGTGTGATCCTCTTGATTCAATTTTTATGGATGTACGCATCATTTCCTTTTACTTGTTCGTTGAGAAAATGTGAATATGTATATATGTGTATATTATTGTAAATATCGTAATGAGATATGTTATAAAGCTCCAGTAAACGATATGATTGTCAAGTTTTCAATAGGTGGTCATTGTAAATACTGCAATGAGTTTTGTCATAAGGCTCCATGGGAATTATGTTTTGTTTTCGGAGGTTTACTGGTTTGTAGGTGTCATTAAAAACCGACTACGGTGTTCCCTCAAGGGGGGGGGGGGGTTCTATAAAAAACCTCATGAAAATTCAAAATAATGAAAGCTAATAAAGGAAAAATAATAACCATGGTGGATGGGACACTTATTCTAAGCTAGATGTTGGGAAAAAACATCTTAGTGGGTTTTCATTTGGTTTATTATGGCTAAGGAAATATAAAAATGAAAAGGAAAAGGCTTTGGAAAGGAAAATTGGAATTTTGGAACATTTATTTATGAAAATAATGGAAAATAGGAGAAAAGCGAGGTGAAAAGTCACAGGTTGCATGTGAGGAGGAAAATGAAAAAAAAAAAGGCGTCATTGATAAAAAGGATTTTGAGGATCAGATGACAGGATTTTTTCTCACACTTATGGCTCTCTCATTATCCTCTCTCTTTTTCTTTCTCTCACTCTTGGACACAAATTTTCTTGGAGAATTTTGGTATTGAACCAAGAAAGACAAGAAAGTAGGAAGAAGGAGGGAGCAAGAAAGGAGGATCATGAATCGAGTGGCTACAATAGAATTCTTCGCAGGTATAAATTTGCACATGAGAATTCCTTTCTAGATATGGCATGCATGGTATTGCATGTGGTTATTTTATACCTTGGCATGGGTTTTTATAGGTGTGATAATGTTATCAGCCTAGCCTTGTGATTTATGGATAGCCATCGTGTTGCGGAGTTCTCATACTTTGTTTGAGTTGGATTGTGGATTTGAAGCTGAGTCAGATGGATCTCCGAAATGAAAAACACATGGCCTAGTGGTCCCTGAATCGAACTGTGGATCATGGTAAAGAAACTGGCCTAGTGACCCCTAAACCGAACTGTGCGTTGTGGTAAAGCCATGATTGTGTGCATCAGTGGGCCTAGGAATCCTCAACCTGTGAATGGTGGGGTATACGGTTAAGCCTAGAGGTGGTCTTCTTAGTTTAGGGCCTAGTGATCTAGGATGGATTGTGGTAAAGCCTAAGAGGTGGGTGCTCTCCATTTTGGCCTAATATTTATGGGATTCTATGTAGGGTAAATCCTGGAGAGTATGTCATGGTTTAGGGGCTACTGGCCCATGATTTAGAATGTGGGTTGTGGTAAAGTGTTAGGTCCTTATATTACTAGTATAGTTCCTTATTTTTGTTAGTGTAACCCCCTTATTATTATTTTTGTACCCCTATAACCCCCATATTGTTATTAATGTGCCCTTACATTATTATTGTTAGGTTGGCTAGGATTACATTGTGGTTATTGAGCCTTGCAATAGGTATATATTTACTCTCAAATACTATCCTTTTTCGTCTTCTTCATCCATTTTTGTGCTATAATATAATAATATCGTGAATGGATTTTGATAAAAATGAATGAAATAGTCTTGATATGGTTTAATCGTCCAAACTTATTCCCATTTATTTTATGATGAAAATAACAAATAAAACAATAGATGTTCCCAAAAAGGAACAGTAGGATCTAATCGAGGGAAAAGAAAGCACGGCCAAATCAGGAAACAAATCAGAGAGAACAATCAACTGTTCGAAATAGTAATTTGTTGTGAATCCCTCAAGATCCCCTGATCTTGAGGGATCACATTTGCCTTTTCTTTAGTTGTAAAAGAATGAGAAGAATACGAAGACTGGGAGATGATATGATGACATAGGAGAAAGCAGATTATGTAAATCAGACTGTATCATGTATTGTGTCATGTATCTTTCATTTACGCATCATTTGTAATGAACAGAACATAGTTCTGAAAGACAGATTTGTATTTTAATGATTGCGATGATTAATACATAGTTTGCATTGCTGTTCATTTGATTGTTCTGGAATAACTAAGCAGTATTCACTGGCAGCTAAGGGCCCCGTCTCTGGTGAATCTCGCTGCTATTCTTTGTGCTATACTTTTCGATTTACTGCAAGTATATTATGCTTCTCTGCTTTATAGAGAATTGCTTTTGATGATCTAGATGTCTGTATTTGTTCCTCTGCATGCGCATTTCCAATTTATTAGTTGCTTGTTAAGATAATCGGCTTTGATTACTTAAAGAATAAACTGTTATTTCCACTACTTTCCTTTTGTTCGATAGTTTAGATCTAGCTGAAAGAGCTCAATTAATGCTTCAGTGTTGTAGGTTGATTGAATTATTTGAATTAAAGAATGAATCACAGTTTTGGATTATAATGCATAGATGAATTACTTTCTTTAAAGCTTCATATTTATGATTGCATCTATATTCAAAAATTGGCTTTAGCATTACTCCTTGTATGAATAAGCTTGCACATACTATGTACACACTTGAGATAAAAGGACTTACCTTGGTTGATAATTAACATGACGCAATTAGGAGTTTTTAACGACACCTTTTAGCACCCAAAATTTTGGCACCGATGCTCATAGGGTTACGCATCATTTGTAAGGAACAACACTTTTTGGTTTTGTTGTTCCCTCTTCAGAACAACTCTTTTTTGTTTTGATGTTCCCTCTTCGGAACAATACTTTTTGATTTTGTTGTTCCCTCTTCAGTACAACACTTTTTGGTTTTGTTGTTCCCTCTTCAGAACAACACTTTTTGGTTTTGTTGTTCCCTCTTTGGAACAAGACTTTTTGGTTTTGATGTTCCCTCTTTGGAACAACACTTTTCGGTTTTTTTGTTCCCTCTTCGGAAAAACACTTTTTTTATTTTGTTGTTCCATCTTCGGAACAACACTTTTTTATTTTGTTGTTCCATCTTTGGAACAACACTTTTTGGTTTTGTTGTTCCCTCTTCGAAACAACACTTTTTTATTTTGTTGTTCCATCTTCGGAACAACACTTTTTGGTTTTTTTGTTCCCTCTTTGGAACAACAAATTTTGGTTTTGTTGTTCCCTCTTCTGAACAACACTTTTTGATTTTGTTGTTCCCTCTTTATGACAACACCTTTGGTTTTGTTATTCCCTCTTCAGAACAACACTTTTTGGTTTTGATGTTCCATTTTTGGAACAACACTCTTTTTTGTTTTTTTTCTTGCATTTTTTGTGTGTTTTGAACAACACCCTTGTTATATATTTCCCAAACACTTCTAGTTCAATTTTTTTTTCCAGCTTCATTTATTTGATTCCTTTTATGGCCTGCAGTACAATACCTTCATGCGGACAAATACTTATGTATTTTATTAAAGTAGGTGAATATTTTCTTACATTATGATCTTTGACAAAGACAACTTCTTGATGATAGCCTTAAAACAACTGAAAGGGACAAAATTATTTATATTTTACTTTAGTGTACTGATTTCTACTATATATGATACTGATTGATCATCTTTACCATGCTGGTTCTACTTTTCCTCGTTATAATTCTCTCTGTCTATTATCAATGGGATTATGGGTATAATTTTTCTTATTATTGACATGTTTCAACTTCTTACACCATCCATACTCTTAAGGAGTATTGAGCCTCCCTCTATTTATCATAAAAATATGTAATGAAAACTAGTCTACAGATAAAGGATAGGGGGTCTCATTAAGAGCTGGCCTACCATGTTCATAAGGATGTTTCAATGTAACATTCCCACTATGGCCACCACACCAGGGTTATGGTCCATTGGATGGCTAAAATAACCTTGGAACAAGAGGTCTCATCATGAGCCGACCTATTCACTTTTGCTACTTCCCAGTGAATGGAGATGTGGTTATCTGGTTACCATGCTAGCACATTGGTCTCTTCTGTAAGAACAACAATAAATTTTTTAATTATAAATTGAGGATCCTAGCTCATATGGGTTAAAAAGCAACTCTGTTGAGGCTATGGATGCCTGCTGGTATCATAAGCTTTGCTTATGGTATTGAAGTTCCATTTCCATAATCAATAACTCTTATAATACCCTCTTCCCATTTATCTTTCTTTTAGAGAGATTATTTCCTCTAAATACTTCTCTAATTTGAACCTTTATGCATGCGTTTATGTTTTTACTCAATCATATCATACATAGTCAGAATATCGTAAACAAAGCCTTTTTTTTACATATTGTTGTTCCCTTTCCTATCACTTAACTTATCATCAACTAAATCTTCTTGTCTCTTATCATTCATTATCATTATACACCATGATTTTACTCTATCCATATTTCTTATTGTCTTGTCATTCATCTACGTACTCTGTCCCATTCATGGTTGTACTCTTTATCCATACATCCTGCTACCGAAATAGTCATTTCCTGTCTAGTTAGTCGAAGGCGACCTCTCATTTCGGAGGGGGAGAGGACTTCTGTTATGCATGCTCTGTCACTATTTCATTAACTAACACGATATCCCATGATTATGTGACATGTGAAAATTTAACAACATCAGCTATACTTAGATGTTTCAACACCTTGCTATTCTATCGCTCTAAGTATCGTTGTGCTGTTGTGCTTTTCAAATTTGCTATTCTTTTCGGTATTGTTGTGCTTTCTAGTGTTACTATGCTTTCAATATTGCCGTGCTTTTCAGCATTGCTGAATTTTCCCATTACATTCATCCATTGCAAATGTAAGAAGAATTCAAACACTATGGGTGGTAAGACAGTGCACCATGAGTCGTTAGTATTAGAAGTCTCCGACAGAGTAAGAGAAATTCTGATTCGAGCAAGATGGATATCCTATCTTACAAGGTTTCAACCCTCAAATGAGGAAATCGCTATTGAGTTTCTACAGAATTTGCAGAATAGGGAATCCATGGTAAAAGGCAGGAGGATTACAGTTACAGACGCTGTAATAGCCTAGGCAACTGGGTTTCCAGCAAAAGGCACCACATGGGCACAAAAACATGTATCGATACAAGAAGTGGTGGAGACCTTCAAAGACGAAGGTGAACAACTGGTCAAAAAGGGCAAAGGCTTTCAACCATCTTCTCTCACAGAACCATGGAGGGAATTAGCAAGCATCATCCAGAAATACATTACCTGTGATGGACGCCGTGATGTGGTATTAGAATACTGCTAACCAGAAATACATTAAATTATTTATTGCATGATACTGCTATTAGAATAAGGCGAGATAGGCACCCTAAAACGGTGGTAAGTCACCATGGACTGATTAGAATGATAATTATTCATAGCCTAGTCCAATAAAACTTGACTTGGGATGGTTTCATGATGGCTCTAGAGAGCATATAGAACCTTGTAATTCAATATCCTGCAATTACGGAAGCAAGTCAGCAAAACCCTGTCTCAAAAAGAAAAAGGATTTCCTGTCCAAGGCTCGAACCTCACAAACGCAGAAGTTCTATAATAATCGAATTAGCCCAGAGAATGTCTGTAAATTTATGGGATGAAAGCAATCAACTTGCATAGACATCCAGCCCAGTTAGGGTATGGGATTCTGAGTCTGAACAAGAAGCACTCAGTTTAGAGGAAGAGATAGAAGAAGAATAAGAGACAGAAACTGAACAAGAGACACCAGGTTTAGAGGAAGAGCCAGAAGAAGAAGGCGGGTCATAACCAGAACAAGAAGAAGAGCCCGAGGAAGAGGCTGAGCTAGAATCAGAGCCTGAAGAACAAGATTATGAATTGGAAGTTGAAGTTGGACCAGATTTTGAGGTAGGAATAACCGAGGTCCTAGAGAATCTTGATGTATACATGCAACCTGGAATACCGTTTGGCCCTAGCACATTGGAAACACAAGCACCGGAGAATTCCATGCACATATAAACTCCTCCATCACAAGAGGCTGTAGACACAGAAATTGCACAAGAATATGATAACCAATCTTGTGATACAATTTTGTTAAGCCAGGAGGACCCAAAGAAGTTTGTAGATATAGACATTGGTCATGAATTTGACAATCAGGCAGGCAATACAGTTCCTTTGGAACACAGCCCTGAGGGCCAACAAGTAGCCCTAGAAATAGTTGATAAACCTGTTAGGGGAACATATGCTCCTTGAAAGAACCTAGGAGCCGAAGAAAAACTTAAAAAGTTGCGACAACAATACTGGAACCTCCAAAAGACATTTACAAGGCTACGACAAAAAATAAAAAAATTGAAAATACAGAGCATCGCTCCTAAGGTGACTTCTGTAGCAACACAAACACTAAAATTTGAAAATAAACCAATGGGAATTCAAACAGAACTCGTTTCCACTAGAAAAATTTCTACCTAGATTGATTTGCACGAGAACATGGTGAATGTAGCTATTCAAATGGAGGGTTGGTCCTCCCACAATAAGCAAATACAAACTAAAATGGTACTCTTTCATAGTATTGGCAGCCAAACAGAGAAGAAATCTGAGGATTCCTCATCAAAGAAGGACCCTATTTTTTCCAATCTTCGGGAAGAATTAACGCAAGCCCAGATTTCTTTAGAACAACATCAACAACAGTTAGTCTCCCTGAAAAAATACCAAGAATTACAAGAACAATTGAGAGGATTAGCTTTAATAGAGAATGAGGATTTTGATAAGGCTAGACAGGAAGAAAAAAAATGACTAGAATGAAAACTAAGCTGAACAGAGCTAGGAAAAAATTGGACACCATTTTTTCATTATATTCGGATATCTTGACTTGTCGATCTCCTGCTACGAACTATGCCTTGTTTTTATTAGAATGATATTTATTGTTAAAAATAAAAGCTGTTAGAGCCGACAAGCCAATTAAGCTGAAGACGATGGAATATTTTATAAATTGCTATAAGATGCATGGAGTAAAGGTCCAAAGGTTTCTTTCTAAATTTTATTTACATAATTTCATATTAGATAAAGAAGTGGACGTGAATCCTAGCCTTTTTAATGGAGATGTTCAATTTTAGGCTTTTATTTCTTTTTCAATCAACAAACTCAAGTGGTTGAAGGCCTATAATTTGTTCCAAAGAGAGGTACACAACCTAGATCTTTGGGTAAGAAGTGAACCTACGCACCCTCTGCAAGTGTTTGCTAAGCATAAAGCACTAATGACACAAGAGGGCTTGACAAAGAGTTTAGGGCCTATACATAAGGAACTTGTGTTGGAGGGAACAAAATATTTCCTTTCCATTCAAGAAAGATCCCTGGTTGCATCCAAAATGAGATGGATGGTTTCAAGCAACAATGTTAAAGATAGAGAATCATTTAATTATGGAAATTTCAAAGTTGTGAGATGGTTAATCCCATACGACAACTTTATCTTAAGAGGAGGACCTTACTGGGTGGGATGTTGCTATAGTTGCCCCATTATTTGGTATCCTCCTGAAGGATATCATCCTGAGTATGAGTTACCAGAAGGACAAGAAGTGGCAACTTTTGCACACTTGGCATGACATCGTGGTCTCAGGCGTATTACAGATAGACCTTCTCCAGCTTGCTCTTCAACTTCTTTAGATTAGAATTATTTATTTTCCATGAGGACATGAAAAAAGGTAAGCAGGGGAGTATGTTGAGCCTTGCAATAGGTATGTATTTACTCTTAAATACTATCCTTTTTCCTCCTCTTCATCCATTTTTATGCTATAATATGATAATATCATGAATGGATTTTGATAAAAGATGAATGAAATAGTCTTGATATGGTTTAACCATCCAAACTAATTCCCATTGATTTTATGATGAAAATAATAGATAAAACAATAGTTGTTCCCAAAAAGGAACAACAGGATCTAATCGCGGGAAAAAAAGGCACGGCCAAATCAGGAAACGAATCAGAGAGAATGATCAATTGTTCGAAATAGTAATCTGTTGTGAATCCCTCAAGATCCCCTGATATTGAGGGATCGCATTTTCCTTTTCTTTAGTTATAAAAGAATGAGAAGAATACGAAGATGGGGAGATTATATGATGACATAGGAGAAAGCGGAGAATGTAAATAAGACTGTATCATGTATTGTGTCTTGTATCTTTCATTTATGCATCATTTGTAATGAACAGTACGTAGTTCTGAAAGACAGATTTGTATTGTACTGATTGCAATGATTAATACATAGTTTGCATTGCTCTTCATTCGATTGTTCTGGAGTAACTAAGTAGTGTTCGTTGGCGGCTAAGGGCCCGATCTCTGGTGAATCTCGCTGCTATTATTTATGCTATACCTTTCCATTTAATGCAAGTATATTATGCTTTTCTGTTTTATAAAGAATTTCTTTTGATGATTTAGATTTTTGTATTTGTTACTCTGCGTGCGCATTTCCAATTTATTAGTTACTTGTTAAGACAATCGACTTTGATTACTTAAAGCATAAACTATTATTTCCACTACTTTCCTTTTGTTTGATAGTTTAGATCGAGTTGAAAGAGCTCGGTTAATGCTTCAGTGTTGTAGGTTGATTGAATTATTTGAATTAAAGAATGAATCACAGTTTTGGATTATAATGCATAGATGAATTACTTTCTTTAAAGCTTCAGATTTATGATTGCATCAATATTCAACAATTGGATGTAGCAATACTCCTTGTATGAATAAGCTTGCACATACTGTGTTCACACTTGAGATAAAAGGACTTACCCTGGTTGATAATTAATGTGAGACAATTAGGAGTTTTTAAAGACACCTTTTAGCACCCAACAGTGGCCCCACTATGATTACATTTTGGCCCCATGGACTCCTATATATAGAGAGGAGGTTTTTTAATTTGTATCATCCAAGAATTGTTCATTTATGTAATGTATTGGAGTTTCCCCCCTTGAAGTGGATATTTCTTTGGCATTGATATCTCTTTTCTTCTATTTTTGGAGCTGGTTTCATAACATTTGGTATCAGAGCTTTGGGTTCTAGGGTTTCACTGCTCCAAACAGGTCATCGTGGAATTTTTGATATAACGTTTTATATATGAAGGTTTAGAAGCTGAAATTTTTAAAGTACGAAGCCGAAATCCTGAAGAACATCGTTGCAAAATTTCAAAACTTGGTTTGCAATATTTTGGAGATATTATATGTGGAAGTTAGGGCTTTTTGCAAGCTCCTGAATTTAACCTAAAGAGGTCATCACGGAATTTTCGCTATAACTTTTTTTTTGCGAGGGTTCAGAAGCTAAAATATTTACAGAGAGAAGTTGAAAGCCTAAGGAACCTCCTTTAAACATTTCAGATCTTGGTTCGCAATATTTTTGGAGATATTATCTATGGAAGTTACGATTGTTTCAGGCTCCCGAATTTCATCTCAAAGAGGTGATCGTGGGAAAAACATCATAACTCTCTCTCTGAGCATCAGATTGGGATTCTGTAAAAAGTGGCCACAATTACATCGACTTTAGTTTTCGTTATATAAATTTCAGAGCTGAAGAAGGAAACAATGACACATGGAAAGCCGTACAAGTTCGCTCTACTGAACCAGTCCATAATTAGGTCATCGTAGGAGATTTCACATAACTTTGCCTTCAAGAATCCAAATTAAGTCATACCTGTGACATTTGAAAGAAGCTTCAGAGGGATACTTCAGGGCCAAATTTCAAATATTGAAGATCTAAAATCACATAGATAATTTAGTTTCAATATAGAGCTCCTCAAAATCAAGAAAAAAGTGTGTATTTTTTTCAAATTGCATAAGTCTTGTTTGAAAAATCAGTTTTAAGTGATTTCAAAGGCCTATTGAGCATAGATATCAGTATTGGGTTCTAAAATACCTCCAAAAAAGAATTAAACACCCATTGAGCCCTCAGAGTACTCTACAATGACTCATTAATATGATGAATTGCAACAATATATATCAAAATTACAAGAGAAAGTGTAACAAAATTCTCTCTCACAAAGAGATACAAAAAATGAAATGGATGTTTTGAAGAAAAGAGTGGAAGCGAAGATGGATGGTTTGAAAAAAGGCATGGAAGCTATGATGGATGGTTTCAAGAATGGTATGGAAGAAAAAACGGATGGTATGGAAGAAAAAATGGAAGGTTTGAAGGAAGAAATGGAAGGTTTGAAGGAAGGTTTGTCAAAGTTGATACAAGAAATGATTCCTAATGGCGAAACGATAGTAGAGGAAACTCATGATGAGAAAAAAATAAATGTTAATTATGATTTCATAAACTCTAATATTGGATTAAAGAACCACCATATTCCAAAGATGTATATGAGGAAGTTTGATGGCAAGAATCTCGTAACATGGATACTACTGATGGAGCAATATTTTGATCTCAATAATGTGCAAAACACACAAAAGGTACGCATTGCAAATTTAAATTTAGAACAAAATACATTTGTATGGTATCAATGGCTTTGCTCCCGTAAAAAAATTGTCACTCGGTCAATTCTTACGGAGGAAATGATATCACATTATGAGGATATAAAGAGCAACACCTTCTTTAGCCAATTGGTAAATCTAAAACAAAAGGGTTCAGTGGCGGAGCACATTGAGGACTTCCAAATATTGAATATAAGGGTAACTAATATTCCAGAGGAACATAGGATTGATGTATTTATAGGGACTTCAAAGGATACCATCCAACATGAAGTTCGTGTTTGGGAACCAGATTCATTATAGAAGGCATTCAGGGTGGAAAGAAAATATGAATCTAAAATTATGGCGATAAGGAATCCTACCACTCACATCTATAAAGATGGAAGTGTTGCTACTCCTAGACTTCCACAACCTACAGGGTTGACACCACAAAAATTGGAAGAAAAAGAGCAAAAGGGCTTTGCTACCGTTGTGATAGAAAATACATTAAAGGCCATAAGTGTGCTGAGAAGAAATTATTTTACATAGATTGTGAAGAGGAGGAAGAAAATGAACAAGAAACTTCAAAAAAAGAGGATATACACCAGGAAGAAACCCTAGAATAAGAAGAAATGAGTCTGACCATATCATGTAATGCATTGGCAGAAATTACCACTCCTCAAACTCTCAAGATCGAAGGACATATCAAGAAGAAAAAGGTAATACTGTTGATTGATTCAGGTAGTACCCATAATTTTATTCATTGTAAGGTAGCCAAGGAATTAAATTTTTTCCTATACCCAGCACCAGAATGTCAAGTGATGGTTGCAAATGGAGGAACTATAAATTGCTCTAGAAAATTCCATAATATCAAGATATCAATGGGAGAATATGTATTGAATATTCCAATACTTTCCATCCCAATGGGAGGTGTTGATGTTATACTAGGAGTACAATGGTTACAATCTTTGGGGATAGTAGCTTTTAATTTTGAAGAACTTTTCTTGAATTTTTTTTTGGAAGGAAAGGAAATCGAAATACGGGCTATCAGAGGGAAGCCAAGAAAGATAATAAGCTCTAATGTCATGAAAAAGCTTTTGAAGAAAGAACAACGAGGCATAATTACATAATTATTCTCACTAGATGTTCCAACATCAAAATCATCTATTTCTCAAGATCTTCAAAAAGTCTTGGACAATCATTCCAAGGTGTTTGATACTCCCAAAGGACTCCCACATATTCTCGATAATGATCATGCTATTCATTCGATTCCAGGAAGTGTTCCTCCAAAAATCTGGCCTTACAGATATCCTTATGTTCAAAAGAGTGAAATTGAATGTAAGCTTGTAGAAATGTTAGACGCTAGAATGATTCAACCTAGTCAAAGTTCTTTCTCTACTCTAGTAGTATTAGTGCACAAGAAGGATGGATCATGGTGCATGTGTCTGGATTATAGGGAGCTCAATAAGATCGCTATAAGGGATAAATTTCTCATTCCTATGATTGATGAATTATTGGATGAATTACATGGAGAAATTTATTTTACCAAGTTGGATCTTCATTTAGGATATCATCAAATTAGAATGAAGACTGAAGATATTCTGAAAACAGCATTTGGAACTCATGAGGGTCATTTTAAATTTGTTTTCATGCCTTTTGGCTTGAGCAATGCACGTTCTACATTTCAAGGATTGATGAATTCCATTTTCAAACCCTTCCTTAGAAAATTTGTGCTAGTATTTTTTGATGATATACTAATCTACAAAAAGTCTTGGAAGGATCATGTTCAACATGTTGACAGGGTGCTCAAACTATTGGAGGAGAAATAGTTATATGAAAAAACATCCAAATGTTTCTTTGGAGTACAAGAGGTCGAATATATAGGTCATATTGTATCTCATGAGAGTGTTAAGGTAGACCCTAAAAAAATTAGAGCCATTAAGGAATGGAAATTCCCCACAACCATAAAGAAGCTACACGGATTTCTCGGGTTAGCAGAGTATTATCGCAAGTTTGTTAAGGATTATGGGAGAATAGCAACACCGCTAAAAAAATTATTGAAGAAAGATGCATTTTCATGGAATCCTAAAGCAAATAAGGCCTTTGAACATCTTAAAGAGGCAATGTGCCTAGCACCAGTCTTAGCTACGCTAGAATTCACAAAAATCTTTATTATGGAATGTGATGCCTTAGGAAATGGAATTGGTGTTGTTTTAATGCAAGAAGGAAGACCCATTGCTTTTGAAAGTCATTAAATCAAAGGAAAATATTTACAAAAGGCTATTTATGAGAAGGAAATGTTGGTAGTACTACATAAACTAAAGAAATGGAGACCTTACCTAATGGGAAGACACTTCAATGTAGAAACTGATCATGATAGTCTTAAACACTTTTTGGAACAAAGACAATCTTCAGAAGAGCAGCAAAAATCAGTCACAAAGATGTTACGTTATGACTTTGAAATCATATTAAAAAAAGGGACGCTAAATGTTGTTGCAGATGCACTCTCAAGAAAGGATGAAGAGGTGGAAGCATTGTTTTGTGCCATTTCTATTATCCAACCAGATTGGATAACAGAAGCAAGGGATGAATGGAAGAAGGAAAAATACGTTTTGACACTCATTCAAAATTTGCAGCAAGATCCTAGTACATTTGATACATTTAGTTGGAAAAATGATTCCTGATGGTACAAATATCACTTATATATTTGCAAGAATTCCCAACTAAAACAAAATATTCTTTTGGAATTTCACACTTCTCCTTTAGGAGGACACTCGGGATTTTTAAAAACTTACCACAGGGTGAAGAAATAATTTTTTTGGGATGGCCTTAAATCTGATATTCAAAATTTTGTGGTGGAATTTTTGGTTTGCCAACAAAATAAGGTTGAGACAATTAAGACCCCGGATCTTCTACAACCTTTATCCATTTCAAGTCAACGTTGGGAGGAGATTTCAATGGATTTTATCATAGGTTTACCTAAGTCCGGAGGAAGGAGTTTCGTCATGGTGGTAGTTGATAGAATTACTAAGTATGCACACTTTTGTGCATTATATTATCCATTTAAAGCAAGTACGGTTGCTAATACATTTATGGAAACAATTTAAAAGCTACATGGAAACCTGAAGATTAATGTAAGTGACACAGATCCCATGTTCACAGGAAATTTTTGGACAGAATTATTTTCTTGTTTGGGTACTCAACTAGCTCATAGCTCATCTTATCATCCTCAATCCGATGTTCAAACAAAGATAGTGAAATGTTTGGAAGGATATCTTCATTGTTTTTTATTTGATAAGCAAGCAAAATGGGTCAAGTGGTTACCTCTCGTTGAATGGTGGTATAACACTTCATTCCATACTGCAGCAAAAATGACCCCATTTATGGCACTTTATGGATATCATCCACCGTCCATCACATCTTCTTTAAGGGGAAATTCTAGGGTTCAAGCAGTGGAGGATCATATCGAGCATCAACAAGAATTTCTCCAACTCTTAAAGGATAACCTAAATTTGGTACAAAATCAAATGAAGCAACAGGCATATCAACATCATAGTGAGAGAAGTTTTGATGTGGGGGACTCGGTATTTTTACGGCTACAACCATACAAACAAATGTCCCGCAAGCAAGCTAAGAAGGATAATAAATTATCGCCAAAGCACTATGGTCCTTACAAGGTGTTGCAAAATATTGGTACTATGGCATACAAATTGGAGCTTCCTGCTTCTTCACGAGTGCATCCAGTTTTCCATGTTTCATGCTTAAAAAGGTTATAGGGGAAAAACTTCCAATTCAAACAATATTGCCAGAAATTGATGGGGAATTAAAACCCATAATGGAACCTGAAGCAGTCGTGGAAACAAGAACTCGACAGCTACGAAATCGATCAATTTCAGAGTATCTCATCAAATGGAAGAACTTACCCACTGAAGATTCTACATGGGGGGATGAGAATTTTATACAGAAGCACCCGGAGCCACTCAATCATTGAAGACAACACTTTTTTGAAGGAGAGGAGCATGTTAGGTCATTATATTACTAGTATAGTCCCTTATTATTGTTAGTGTAACCCCCTTATTTTTATTCTCGTACCCTTGTAACCCCCATATTGTTATTATTGTGCCCTTACATTATTAATGTTAGGTCTGCTAGGATTACATTGTGGCCCCATGGACTCCTATATAGAAAGAGGAGTTTTTGTCATTTGTATCATCCAAGAATTGTTCATTTATGTAATGTATTGGAGGTTTCCCCCTCGAAGTGGATATTTCTAAGGCATTGATATCTCTTTTCCTCTATTTTTGGAGCTGGTTTCATAACATAAAGCTTGGGAGACTAGGAGACAAGAAAATTCCTCACAATGTAAGTGGAGAACCTGGTAACATTCATGCTTTTTTGGTTATTTTTGGTTGGTTATGAGTCCCGCATTCATGTTTGGAATATAGAATGGGGGTGATTGGACTAAGAGAGATTTTTCTAAGCCAATTTATGGTTAAGTGGAATGTGGAAGTCCCATCTCCAGTTGGTTTTACATTTAGTAATGAAGAGTTCATTCCTTTTGTATTTGATGTATATTTGCACTGGTTATTATGTGGATTTTATTGTTGTTCTATCCAGTGTATTTTTTTTGTTATTGTGTTGGTTATAATCGTGTATTTGATTAATGATGATGTATGGCTCTGTCCATGCCTTTACTTGTAAATAAATTCAAAATGTATCTATGGTCAAATAGATTGTATTGCAACTAATGATATAAGGGAGAAATTCTTCTTAGCGATTCTCAGATAAGAATGAGCCCCTATGCTTAAATTTGTTCTTTACACCTGTAGATTTAATGTTTGTGACATGTTTAACAAAATGGAGGTCATGGCTAGGAGGGAAGTCATTTCTTTTGTATCATTTTCCTATTGTTTTTTATCATTCTTTAATTTTTCATGAAGTTTTGGGAAGTCCCTCGGGCTCTGGGCCATAAAAGGTGGCTCAAATACTAGATCCATAGGTACAAAACTGAGCATTTGGGGCCATATCTGGTAGCATGTAGTGTTATTCATGTGGCTATAACCTCAGAGCCCCTGAAATGCAGTGTTATTCCTGCGACTATGGCTCAAAGTGTGTTAAAATGTATGTGTGACCCAAGGGTAAGAGGTATTATTTGTTGGATTACCTCCTAAGGATGTTGTGGTTGTTGTACAAGGTCTGTACGTTGTGTTTCCATTGGTTCCACTTTTTTAAGGTCACATAGGAGATTGAATCTCGTTAAAGTACCCTCTCGTCACATTTTTTCCCCATTTGGATGGTTACTTGGGGAGATGTGGGAAGGGGGTGTTAAATTTATTCATATAAAACAATTCCACTTGGAATTAATTGTTAGTGGTCTATAAGGGTACACACTTTCAGGTCTTCCCAATATATCTTGGGACATTAAATTTTTTCCTGTTATATTCCTTTGGATATTAAGCCATTAACTGGTTTCCTTAAGTGTTTCCTTAATTCTTAAAAAGACTAACTCTTACTCAAACAAAAATATTTTTAAAACATACTCTTGACTTGAAAAAAAATATTAATATAGCTATGAATAAGTTGTAAATGGTTGAAGGTTTTTAACGGTTTACGATTTTTTCACTCAATGTGTTCTCTCTTTGGACTTAGTTGGGAAAACATTGTTCATCCCATCCAATCTGTGTCCAATCCCAAGGTCCCATTTTCTTCCTCCTCCATCCAATGAAAAAATGACAAATGGAAAGAGCTTATGAGCCAAGTTTTACTTGTCGCTAAACCCTTCTCCTCGATTCTCATTTAATTTTCAGGTGGAATGGTTGTTTTTTGGCTCATAGTTTTAGTTGCCTATTGCGGAGGAGTCTCCTGTGGTCTTACAATTTGAAATTTTTCTAGATTTGTCAAATTTTCATTTCACAGGTTTGGTTTCCTACAACAAAAGGGTTTCCTGCAAGCTTATAGGTTCAATTTATGCACTATGGAACCAGAGTTTGTACCGTAATTTGATGGAATATGTCAATACATTAAAGAAAGCAGGACGTCATTATAGATTATGGAGTTTTGACTTTTTCCATGGGTTGGGTTATAGAGTAGGTTGGAAATCCTGAGTGTCTTTACTGAGCCTCTCCTCTACATAGTTATTATATCCTTGGTGATTGTGAAAATTTTACAATCCCATAGTAATGTTTCTATTGATCTCTATCACATACAGAGCAGGTTAATCATCATGAACAATCCATATGATTGGTGCCGAACCAGGCGTATAACTTCTTTTGTTTCGCTTAGTATTTGTGAGAGCCTAAATTAAATTAATATTTTATTTTTAAAAAAATTAATAAAGGTTTATAAATTTACAACGAACTAATTGATGTAAACTTTAATTTCCAAATTTAATTTACTTGGGAAAAGTTTAAATTATTATAATATAAAGAATTATAGTTTTTTTTTGGATGACACCTTGTGTAAGGAGATGTGAGGAGATTAAAGGAATTTTAAGTTTCAATTTTTTTTAAAGTAATTTCGTTTACTAATATTTAAATTATTAATATATTGTTTTTGAAATTATATAGATTTAATATATTATTAAAATTGTAAATATATTAAATTTTACAATAAAAGATTTATTTTTTATTATACATTTTATAATCAATATATTTCCAAAAAAACTAAACAAACTATAAAAGTAATTTTAAAGAAACTTATTAATTTTATTGACTAATAATTGTCCTTAAAGGTGCAGTCATTCATTTTAGTGCAATGTTGCATCAAGAACCGCACAATCTATATATTAAAGATATCCTTGGAGCATTTTGCATTAGGAACTACACTATATATATATATATATATATATATATATATATATATATATATATATATATATTAAAGATATTCTTGGAGCATTTAGCATTGTACAATGGAATGGTATGGAAATTCCCAAGGGAGAGGTCCTTATCCTCATGTTTTGGTTATATCTGCGTATATATTGATCGTACATTTAATGATCATTCGTTTCCTAATAATTCCAATGCTCACAATAAATGTGCATGTAGTGGTGATAGATACACAGATACACTTCACAATGGTCACAATATGTGCATATATTAGCTACAAAAATACATGTAAGGATTGTATATGTATTTTCCCAAATATTGTATTCCTTTACTGTATCTTTGCACCTTTAGATGAAATTTCAAGTTATTAATATATTCACATCAAAAAACAATGTAAGTCCTACCTTCAAGTTTATTGTCAAATAATTTCTAAGAGAAAAAAGATAAAAATGGCCAGTTTCAAATTCGATCTCGTTAGAGTCGGTGGGAGAATAACAAGATAGTCGATTTCCCATTACTATGTCATGACGTGTGATATTGTGAACACGTGTGATATTGTGAGCATGTCTCTCGTGTATCATACCTATCTATCCCTATGCATCGATATTTTTTCTAATTATATAAATTTGGACTCTACAATATCACCAAAAAAGCACGTGTGTTTATGGCATTTGATTTCTAAATAGTAGAACTCATTCCCATAGTATCTTTGGGCTGAAAATAACTGGGCAATAATGGGGTTGTATATTTCCATCATTCTATATTGGCATGCTAGTGATGGGAAAATACAACCCCCACACATTTAGTATCGATTAGCAAGCCAATTATTTTTGTTAGCTAAAAAAATTCAATATGTGCACATGCTATTCGATCCTCAACACTATCCAAAGTCATCCATAATCAATTGAATATTTGATGCATTGTTTCCATCATATATTCTATGAATTCGAATTCACAATCAAAGAGTTGATGCATTGTTCCTACCATACCTTATACGAATTAGTAGTGACTTGTTATAGTTTCAAACATCTCTTGCTTCTAAGAAAAAAATTATTTATTATACGTGCATTTCTTATAAGAATCCACATATTGACATACTACGTTTCATCCAAAACATGATTACCTTTGGTACCTATCAATTTAAGAAACCCGTATTTCCAATTTTATATATTATTTACTACCCTAAGAGTACATGAAAATGACAATACCTATTACAGTACCATCTCCTGCCAAGGATTCATGCAGGCATTCATACATACATGACCATACATGGATTTTGACGGTGGGTGTGGATGTTATGGCTCCACCTCTGCCTAGTTTCCACCACATATACAATATACACTACAATACAAAGTATGCATGGGCGTTGAAATTTTAAAATTTGAATTTTAAACTCGCAAATTGAAATTTTAAAATTTTAAATTCATACTAGATCGACGTGTTGTATTCCTATGTCATGGGGAGATCTCTCTGTTGTGAGAAGTGAGGCTATTGGCCAAGACAGACCCATATAGGTGACAATCCAGAGATCGATGTATTGATATGCCATTTCCTGACCCTTTTCCATTGAAAACATTGCATCACTATAATAGGAGAGCCTCGATGCCATTCACTAACCTAAATGATCTGAGTGACATTCGATTAATTTTTTCTTCCCTTCTGCACATATCACTGATATTTTTCCAAGCCTATAAAAAATGAAGCTATGTCACTACTCTAACTTTGAGAATTCTGCAATCATGAATTATCTAAATGATCACTGAAGATGATGGCCCTACATGTGTTTTATTTTCATAAAATTGTGCTGAAAGCAGTGATCGAGGATGATAAAATAAACACAAGGGCCATGAGATTTGTTGCAGTTTTTGAAGGTAAATATCAATCCAATATTTATTCACTACAATTCTCATTACAATGAATTTGGTTTTGAGTACTGATATGGCATTTGATTTCATGCTTATAGTCTGTTGCAATTGATATGGAGAAACATGGATATAACTGTGATCGAAGAAGAATATCCCATGGTTCTAGAAAAGAAACTGGTCAAACTCGAATTCACAGAGTTGCTGAGTGTGGGTCCTGTCAAAGAAGAGAAGGCTGCTACAGAGACTACTGTTGGAAATTATGAATAAAACACCAGAGGGATGCATTTCCCCCACAACACAAAGAATTCAACAATATGCGGAAATAAAATTCATATACACTGACAGAAAACGATTAAAAACTGGAGAGGAACTCTTTTTGAAATTTATCCAACTCTTATCTATATTCGATTCATTCCTTCACTATCTCAAAACAAACTGAAAGTACATTATTTTATACAAAATTGGCCGGAGCATGCAATTCAATGGAAAATGGATGTAAATCAACCAAATCCTCCTCCTACTCTATTCTTTTGTCTTTACACGAAACATCATACAAAAAACATAAAAGGCTGGACCTGAAATATTATGTGTTTAGCCTGAAAAACCATGTCGCATCCTTGCCTCCATCGCAAATCGCATACTAAAGATTATAACATTTAACTTGGGTGCTTACGGGAAATACATAAAACTTTCTATATGCGATGTGACGTGGGACATATCACATCACAACATAAACACTTTAACTTGCGGGCACTTATCCATTGAAATCCTGAGCTTGCGGGTATCGATATGAATTACCCTCCTGAGCTTGCCACATGCCATTTGCGATCGCATCACAACATAAATAAAACAACTTGCGGGTGGCTTAAATGGTAAGTCTTAAATGTTTCGAAGTGTGAAGTTGCAGGCGGTGAACACCAGTAAGTGTGAAATATGAAAGGTAAGGTATAAATTAAATAACAAAGGTTTGCAACAGTTTATAATGCGGTGAGGTTTGTGGGTCTCGTCGATATCGCATCGACAGAGAAATAAGTTTCGGTCGAAGCGCTTAAGACTTAAACGCTAAATTTTGTGAAGTGTGGGAGGTGATGTAGTAAACCATGGTAAGTACTAAATGTGAAAAACAAAGGAATAAGCGAAAATGCAAAGGTTTTCACGGTTTGGTTAATGCGGTAAAGGTAAGGTGGGTCCCGCCAATATCACATCATCGGAAACATAACTTCGGCGGAAGGCTTAAGAGTTACAAATTAAAATTTATGGGTTACAAGCTACGGGCAACGGTAAGTCAACGCGGAAAGGAAATAAATCCAGAGAATGGGCTCAGGTACTCTTTTAATGATTTTGCGTGGAACGCCTTCGAATTTGAAATATGCTCCTTGTCCTTCCTACACAAAATTCAATTTAGTTGTGGGTTGTTGCCACTCTTTCTTTGTGGCGGTGGTTTGGAGTATCTCAAAAAATCCCCCTTAATCACAACTGTCGAGATCAATCGTTCCCAGACACTGTCTGTGACAAGAAAAACTTGTATGTCCCAATGGCTTTGTGAGGATATTAGCAAACTGTTCCTCTGACCTACAATGCTGCAAAAACATTTCACCATTGTTAACTAATTCCCTTATAAAATGGTATTCGGAATCAATATTCTATGTTCTCTTCTGGAAAACATAATTCTTTGACAAGGCAATTGCTGAGTTTTTATCACAGAAAATTGTGGTTCCTTTGTCTTGCTCATGACATAAATCCCTCAGCATCCTTCTCATCCAAACTACTTGGAAAGTTGTTGTCGTTGCTGCTACATATTCAGCTTTTGCTGTTGATAATGAAACTATTGGTTGCTTCTTGGAAGTCCATGAAAGAGATCTTGATCCAAAATGAAAAACATGCCCTGATGTGTTATTTCTGTCATCTACACCAATCACTATCAGTGTAACCAATCAGCTTAAAATTATCAGTTTCAGAATATACAACACCATACACCTTTTTTCCATTTACAAACCTCAATATTCTCTTGCGTGCTTGCCAATGTGTCTCCCTAGGTGTCTCCATGAATCTGTATATCAAACTTACTGCATATATTATATCAGGCCTAGTTGCAGTTAAATACATTAGACTGCCAACCATTATTTTGTACAATGTCAGATTGACATTCTTGCTGCAATCTTCCTTTCTCAACATCAACCCCATGATAGTTGGAGACTATGATGGCTTGTTGTTATGCATACTAAACATACTTTTCTTAGGAGATAAAAATCCCCTGTTCTCTTTTCTTTACTTCTATGCCCAAAAAATATCTTAACAAACCCAAGTCAGTCATTTCAAACTCACTTTTCATGACTTCTTTGAAATCAGCAATGAGAGAAACGTCATTTCTTGTAAAAATAAAATAATTTACATACAAAACAACAATAAGGATCTTACCATAATTTTATTTGATGTAAAAGTGTGGGTTCACCATCACACTTATCAAACCCATTTTCCACCAGGTAAGCACCAATCCTGTCGTACTATGCTTGTGGTGCTTGGTTCAGCCGATAAAGAGCTTCCTTCAACTTATAGACCTTCTGTTCTTTTCCTTCTATTTCGTAGCCAGGAGGTTGTGCAACATAAACCTCCTCTTTCAGCACTATATTCAAGAATGATGACTTCACATCTATTTGATAAAATTTCCACTTTTGTTTTGCTGCCATGGACAACATCGTTTGCACTGTCTCCATCCTTGCAACTGGTGCAAAGGTTTCCTCATAGTCTCTTCCTTACTGCTACTTGTAGCCTTTGATAACTATACTTTATTTGTTCCTTTCTATCTTGGCTTCAATGTTGCTATTAGTCTTATATACCCATTTCACTCCAATAACTTCTTTTCCTTGTGGGAGGTCCACTAACTCCCATGTGTCATTCTTTTCTATTACTCCTATCTCTTCATTAATTTCTTCAATCCACTTCTCTTCTTTGACCGCATCTTCCAAATGGATTGGTTCATCAACATGATAAAATAATGCAAATAAATAATTTAAACCAGCATTATTATTAAGTTCTTCTTTCTCATAAATTTCACTTAAATTTATGAATCTTGGTCTTCTTGTATTTCCTGAAGATGTGCTTGGAGTTTCACTTTAACTTGAGAGATTTGTTGATCCCTATGGTGTGCTTGGAGAAGCACTTTCTTGATTTCTCAATGTTGTTCTACTGATTTCTTGTGGTGTGCTCTGTTGATCTTTTGTAGGTGGAGGAGGAGCCATCGTTGAGGAATTACTTTCTGCAATCAATTCTTCTTTGTCTTCATGTGAAATACATGTCTTCACATTGACAGTCTTCTCTAAACTTCCATCCCAAGCTTCTTCTTCTATGAACTAAACATTTCTTTTGATTATTACTTTCTTGTTATATGGATTATAGAGCTTGTAAGCCTTGGATTCATCATTGTATCCAAGAAATATACATTTCTCCTCCTTGTTGTCAAACTTCATCGTTAACTGATATAGTACATCTGCATATGCCACACATAAAAACACTCTCATGTGAGTGAAAAATTTCTTTGTTCCACTCCATGCTTCTTCTAGAACTCTGTTCATAACACTCTTGGTTGGACATCTATTTAAGATGTAAGTTGCACAATTGACAGCTTCTGCCCAATACTCATTTGGAAAATGATTTTCCTTCAACATACTTGTTACCATGACCATGATTGTATTATTATTTCTTTTTTCTACACCATTTTGTTGACGTGTATAACTTGTGGTAAAATGCTTGTGAATCCCATGCTCCCTACAGAAAAGTAGGAAGTCTTTGGAGATATATTCTCCACCTCTGTCAGTTCTCAACACTTTTATGTAGTGTCCACTTTGCTTCTCAACAAGAGCTTTGAAGTGGTAGAAGTTTTCAAACACTTCAATTTTCTGTTTTAGAAAATAAACCTATGTCTTCCTTGTGTAATCATCTATAAATGTCAACATATAGTGATTTCTAGCTAATGATGGAATTTTCATTGGTCCAGATAAATCTGAGTGGACAATCTCAAAAGGTTCCTTTTCCTTTATACTCTTCCTTACTAGAAATGATTCTCTGTGTTTTTTTCCCAAGGTGCAACCTTCCAATAGGCTGTATGGTTTCTTTATGAGTGGTAATCCATTTACCATGCCTTTTTTTGTGCAATAAATTCAAACCTCTGAAATTGAGATGTCCAAATCTCAAATGCCATAACTAGTTCTCGTCTTTCACTTCTTCTTGAAATACTTCTTTTTTGACAGCTACTACAACACCTCCTTCCTTCAAGTCTGATATGATCTTGAGAGGAAACATCCTATTTCTTGTCATATGCACTTTTGAAATGACCTATCTACTTGGAGGTATATCCATGATTGTCCACACATAATTCTTATAAAACACATTGTAGACCTTTTTCATGAGTTTTCCAATGCTTAGTAGGTTACATTTTAGGCCAGGGACATAATAGACATCTGGCATGAACTTTTTATTTCACTTCTTTGTCAGTATGTTTACTCTTCCTTTCCCCATGATAGAGACCTTGGTATCAGTCCTCGTTGTCACTTCAAATTTTAAACTTTCATCTAGATAGGAACACATTGCTATGTTTCCAATCATATGGTTACTACAACCTGAATCTAAGAACCATACATATTCTTGTTTTTTTTGTGCTATATTACAAGTTAAAAGCACACTTCCTTGGTTCTGATTTTCTTTTGTAAAATTTACACTAGGTTTACTTCCCATGTAATTTTTCTTCTTTCTAAATTCATTTTCATAATGACCATACTTTTTGCAATAATGGCATTGGACTTTAGATTTATCATACCTCTGTCCTTGTGCTTGATTTTGGCTTGAGACTTGGCTTTGAATTTGATTGATGCCCCTTCCACATGTGCTTGTAGGGCTACTTCTTCCACCTCTTTGTGGGCTTCTTCCTCTTCCTTGATAGTTTTATCTTCCTCGACCACTACCTTGACCAAAATACATTTTTGTCTTAAATGCATGCTCCAATGAGGAGTTTTTTGATCTGTTTAGTCTGTGCTCATGAGACATCAGCGATGCATGAAGCTCATCCACTGAAAACTATGAGAGATCCTTTGTCTCTTCTATGGCCATTACTATGGAATCAAACCCTGATGGTATAATTATTAAGACTTTCTCCACTATTCTAGTTTCTTCAAGTGTCTCTCCATGAGACCTGATTTAGGTAACCAACCCAATCACATGTCTGAAGAATGAGACTATGTTATTAGACTCTTTCATACAAAGATTTTCAAAATATTTTCTTAGCATTTTAAGTTATGTTGTCTTCACCTTTTCCATGCCTTGATAGGTTGTATGGAGGGTATCCCATGCCTCCTTAGACTTTGTTTTTGTTGCAATACTTGGGAAAATAAACTCATGTACTTATTGGAAAATATAGAAGAGGGATTTGGGGTCCTTCTTATTTTCTCTCAACAAATATCTTTATGCTTATGTCAAAGCATTATATGCTACTGCATCTGCTGGTTTTTGGAAACCATTTTCCACAAGCTCCTGAATATCCTATGAGGAGAAAAGGGACCTGCTTGTAATAGCCCAATAATCATATTTCTTTCCATTGAACTGTGGTAGTTGGGGATTAGTCAGGCTTGTGCCTGCTACTGCCATTTTGACTGTGTAAAAAAAAGCTTCTCATTGCTGGAGAATCAGTTTCTCATAAAACCTTTTAGCTTCTTCAGTAAATAATCATTCTTTCACTAAGAGCCTAAACCTGCTCCGATACCATGTTGGAAATTATGAATAAAACACCAGAGGGATGCATTTCACCCACAACACAGAGAATGAAGCAATATGTTGAAATAAAATTCATACACACAGACAGACAGCGATTAAACACAGGAGAGGAACTCTTTTTCAAATTTATTCAACTCTTATTTATATTTGATTCATTGCTTCAGTCTCTCAAAATAAACTAAAATTACATTCTTTTATACAAAATTGGTCAGAGCTTGCAATTCAATGCAGAATGGATGTAAAAAAACAAAATCGTCCTCCTGCTCTATTTAACTGTTTCTACACAAAACAACATACAAAAAACATAAAAGGCTAGACCTGAAATATTAGGTCTTCTGCCTCTGAAACCACATCACATCCTTCCCTCCATCGAAAATATCATACTGACAATTATAACATTTAACTTGGGCACTTATGGGAAAGACATAAAACTTACAATATGCAGTGTGACGTGGGATATATCGCATCGCAACATAAACACTTTAACTTGCAGGCGCTTATCCATTGAACTCCTGAGCTTGCAGGCACCGATATGTGCTATCCTCCTGAGTTTTCCACGTGCCATTTGTGATCGCTTTGCAGCATAAATAAAACAACTTGAAGGCGGTTTAATGGTAAGTCTTAAATGTTGCGAAGTGCGAAATCGTGGGTGGTCAACATTGGTAAGTGTGAAATATGAAAGGTAAGGTATAAAGCAAAGAACAAAGGTTTGTAGTGATTGGTAATGTAGCGAGGTTTGTGGGTCCCACCGATATTGCGTAGGAGAAGAAATAAGTTTTGGTTGAAGTGCTTAAGAGTTAAACAATAAATGTTGCAAAGTGCAGGTGGTGATGTCATAAACCATGATAAGTACGAAATGTGAAAAACAAAGGAATAAGTGGAAATGAAAAGGTTTGCACGGTTTGGTTAATGTGGTAAAGGTAAGGTGGGTCATGCTGATATCGCATCAGCGGAAACATAACTTCGGTGGAAGTCTTAAGAGTTACAATTTAAAATTTGTGGGCTGCCAGCTGCGGGCAATGGTAAGTCAATGCAGAAAGGAAATAAACACAGAGAAAGGGCTTGGGTACTCTATTGCTGATTTTGCATGGAATGCCTTTAGATTTGAAATCTGCTCTTTGCCCTTCTTGCAAAAAAATTCAATTCAGTTGTGGGCTACTACCACTCTTTATTCATGGTGGTGGTTGCGAATATTTCCAACAACTACGACATTTGTGTATCATCATCAAGTGAATCCCAAATATTCATATGGGCCTTATGAAGGATATTCATCATATACTGTTGTGAGATGTGAGGATACCAATGGCTGCAGTATCTCTTATATCTATCTCTTCCTCTTTTTATTTTTTGGGGGAAGTATGATAATGGGGGAGAAAAATAGTGGTCTTAAGGGAATTTTAGGAGATGATGTAATTTGTTTTTTATGCTGTAGGAGCAGGTAACTAGTTGCTTTCATAAGGAATGGAGGATTACTTACCTTCGTTAAATGTACATATGTATGTACTAGGCTTGAAATTATTTACTACAAATGACATCACCAAAGAATATTCATTATCTAGTTGAAGGGAAGCATGGGATAACGACCAACAAAAGCCAAAAAACATATTCTGGCGCAAACCATTGTGTTGTTTATAGCTACCGTACGATCATTTTTCCGTGTATTTTTTGTATTTTGTATTTTTTCGCATTTAGGTGATGGGAATTTTCATGATATTCTAGATGTGTTTTTAATGTAAAATTAAATTCAGCGCCTACAAAATTATTTGAAGCACAAAACTCAAACTTATTGTTGAAAAAAATCCCTTCTATGAACTTGAATCATAGAAAACATCCATTCCAATGAAACAAAGTTATGATTTGCTTTGCTAGGTAGGGAAGGTTCATAGAAGGCTACATAAAGTGGATATTTTGATGGTGTTTTATCAAGATGGTTTGGGGTTTTTATTTGGGGTGTTCACTATGGTGGATGCCTGTAGGAAGAAAAATGATAATGATGAACAATGTAAGCGCAATTTTATTTCTCAATTAAAAAAAATTTGTTGCCATTAATCCTTTCATGGAATGGGGAGGAGATAATTTACGTATTAAGGTCTTGCTAAAAAAAAATTGAAGCGTTTTTATAAAAATCATCCATTTTAGATGGTAAATTTCAACAATGATGCATAAATATGGTGTACAATATCATCATGAAATCCAATCCAAATATCGTCATATCCAAACACCAATATCTAATCAATTGGTTTTGAAAATAATTTTATTCAAAAACTCAAACTCAAGTCTGAGCACAGGAAATAAGCTAAACACCTTATCATACTTCAGTGAGATAGATAATTGATGAAGATGCATAAATTTATTTATGAAAGGCTCACATTTATAATGCAAATTTAGAAGTTATATTTTACATTTAATATTTTCCTTCTCTAAAACTTATGGGTGATTTTGTATATTATTTTATGGTACCAAAAGTTGCATAATATTTCACCTCATTTGAACCAAAATCATTATATTCTAAGATAAAAGATACTATATGTTCAATAGAAATAAGTTTCAAGTTACCTTAAGGGCATAATTTTCCAACTGTATATTAGATAAGAGAGAAATTTATTTACAGTTGTAGATACAATTTATTATTTTATAAATAAATGTTAAATAACTAGAAAAAATCATATTTCTTCTATGTTAAATTAACATGAACAAGAATTATTAAAAAAATTATCTAATTAGGGAGAAAATGCATGTTAGAGATAAAACATGATATTATACATTTTTGGACAAGAAAAAGTTTCATGATATATATAAAAGAAATGAATTACATTAAATACATGGAAATTATCACAAGATGATACAATCCATAAGATATTGAGAACCATAGGTATGGAAACCATAAAAACCTTAGCCACCACCAAATATTCACAATAAACAAGCATTAATAATGGAATGTCCCCATTTGTTCAAACATATGGTTTTGTATCACATAAGATATTGGTAACAACATTGTTTTCTTCCACAGGGTTCACATACCCTATTAATATTTCATCACACAAGTACATGGTAAAAAAACTCTATTTCTATCCTCCAAATCTACATTTACATCGAAGGGTTTGAATTCTCAAACTCTAAATATTTAACACTAGCATAAATTCAACTACCAATATTCGTAGACTCCATGGGACATAAAGGATATAATAATAGAATATTATTTCAAGAAAAGCTTCAAACTAAGCTTCAAAATAGTAAAATTAGTCTCTCCATCAGCTACGACCTAATCTCATATCTTGCAAGAACAAGGCTTCACAATCATGTATCAAGTTAGCTCCACTTTATGTGTCCTCTACTACGATAGAAAATATATCTCTATAACTAGAGGTATAAGAACCATTAACATCTCCCATATGACGTTATTATAGGGGATTTATAGGTATAGTGAAAACCTTAGCATCCCAAAAGAGCTATCCCCCAATGAATATCCAAAATGTCTCTCTTTATCCTTGTGTTTGCTTCGGTTTTCATCATGACTCCTCACATTATAAAAATTACAAAGAGAAGAGTAGAATGATGAATGATAAATAAAATAAATCTCTCTTCCCTCATATACACAATATGTAAGTGACTATAACATAAAATAAGGACATAATTCCATACACATAACCAAGCCCCACATGTAGCATTCTATAATAGAGGGATATACATGTACAAAACTAGGGTTTAGTCCACCCGAAAAGTAAAATTCCTTCCAAGACGGTCCTCATTATTCTTATTGTCACTCTTCTAAGATGGTGCACTCTCAAATAGGTCGTTAGACCAATACTTCCTCTTCCATGGTCTTTTATTATTGTATTCTCCTCATGAAAGGAACTATTCATCTAACCATGTGCCACATATCGGTGCTCGCAAGATAATGATGGTATCAAAAAAGGAAATGCACTCACACAAAATTGTCACGAATTCTAAAAAACATGCATGCACTCCTAATCCTATAGCCTTAATGATCCTGGAACCATAAAAAATGTTTTCCAACATGGATTTTTGAGGAATACATGCACATTTTCATAATTGCATGTGCACTTCTAAGAATACATGAAATTTATAAAAAAATTCATGCATTATTTTAAGAATGTATGTGAATTTTCAAAAGCATGCGTGCACTTTTAAAAGCACATGCGCATTCCTGAAAGCACATGAATTCTCTTATGTTTATAATATCTAATAGGGAGAGAGGAGTGAGAGATAGATCCAAAATGGGTTGTTGACATTAGGGGAATTTTGTTGTGTAACCAGCTCCAAAAATAGAAGAAAAGAGATGTAAACGCCTTAGAAATGAGCCACTTCGAGGGGGCAACCTCCAATACATTACATAAATGAACAATTCTTGGATGATACAATTCACAAAACCTCCTTTCTATATATAGGAGTCCATGGGGCCATAATGTAATCCTAGTGGGCCAAAATGTAATCCTAGCCGACCTAACAATAATAATTTAAGGGCACAATAATAACAAAATGGGGGTTACAAGGGTACAATAATAACAATAAGGGGGTTACACTAACAACAATAAGGGACTATACTAGTAATATAGGGACCTAACATGCCCTCTCCTTCAAAAAAGTGTTGTCCTCAACACTTGAGTAGCTCTGGGTGCTTCTGTATAAAATTCTCATCCTCCCATGTAGAATCTTCAGTGGGTAAGTTCTTCCACTTGATGAGATACTCCGAAATTGATCGATTCCGTAGTTGTCGAGTTCTTTTTTCCATGACTGCTTCAGGTTCCAATATGATTTTCCCTTCCCCATCAAGTTCTGGCAATACTGTTTGAACTGGAAGATTTTCACCTATAACCTTCTTTAAGCATGAAACATGGAAAATCGGATGTACTCGCGAAGAAGAAGGAAGCTCCAATTTGTATGCCATAGTACCAATCTTTTGCAACACCTTGTAAGGACCATAGTACTTTGGCGATAATTTATTATCCTTCTTTGCTTGCTTGAGGGACATTTGTTTGTATGGTTGTAGCCGTAAAATACCCAATCTCCTACATCAAAACTTCTCTCGCTACGATGTTGATCTGCCTGTTGTTTCATTCGATTTTGTGCCAAATTCAGGTTATCCTTTAAGAGTTGGAGAACTTCTTGCTGATGCTCGATGTGATCTTCCACTGCTTGAACCTTCGAATTTTCCCTTAAAGATGATGTGATGGATGGTGGATGATATCCATAAAGTGCCATAATTGGGGTCATTTTTGCTGCAGTATGGAAGGAAGTGTTATACCACCATTCAGCGAGAGGTAACCACTTGACCCATTGTGTTTGTTTATCAGATACAAAACAACGAAGATATTCTTCCAAACATTTATTTACTATCTCAGTTTGACCATCAGATTGAGGATGATAAGATGAGCTATGAGCTAATCGAGTACCCAAACAAGAAAATAACTCTGTCCAAAAATTTCCAGTAAAAATGGGATCTCTGTCGCTCACAATAACTCTTGGGCTTCCATGTAGCTTTTGAATTCTGTCCATAAATGTAGTAGCAACCGTACTTGCTTTAAATGGATGAGATAATGCACAAAAGTGTGCATACTTGGTAAGTCTATCAACTACCACCATGATGACACTCTTTCCTTCGGACTTAGGTAAACCTGTGATAAAATCCATTGAAATCTCCTCCAACGTTGACTTGGAATGGATAAAGGTTGTAGAAGTCCCGGGGTCTTAATTGTCTCAACTTTATTCTGCTGGCAAACCAAACATTCCGCCACAAACTATTGAATATCAGATTTAAGGCCATCCCAAAAAAATTCTTTCTTCACCCTGTGGTAAGTTTTTAAAAATCCTGAGTGTCCTCCTAAAGGAGAAGTGTGCAATTCAAGAAGAATCTTTTGTTTTAGTTGGGAATTCTTACAAAGATATAAGCGATCTTTGTACCATAAGGAATCATTTTTCCAACTAAATGTATCAGATGTACTAGGATCTTGCTGCAACTTTTGAATGAGTATCCATACATCTTTGTCCTTCTTCCAATCATCTCTTGCTTCAGTTATCCAATCTGGTTGGATAATAGAAATGGCACAAAGCAATGCTTCCACCTCTTCATTCTTTCTTGAGAGTGCAAGATGAGCTATGAGCTAATCGAGTACCCAAACAAGAAAATAACTCCGTCCAAAAATTTCCAGTAAAAATGGGATCTCTGTCGCTCACAATAACCCTTGGGCTTCCATGTAGCTTTTGAATTCTATCCATAAATGTACTAGCAACTGTACTTGCTTTAAATGGATGAGATAATGCACAAAAGTGTGCATACTTGGTAAGTCTATCAACTACCACCATGATGACACTCTTTCCTTCGTACTTAGGTAAACCTATGATAAAATCCATTGAAATCTCCTCCCAACGTTGACTTGGAATGGATAAAGGTTGTAGAAGTCCCGGGGTCTTAATTGTCTCAACTTTATTCTGCTGGCAACCCAAACATTCCGCCACAAAATTTTGAATATCAGATTTAAGGCCATCCCAAAAAAATTCTTTCTTCACCCTGTGGTAAGTTTTTAAAAATCCTGAGTGTCCTCCTAAAGGAGTAGTGTGCAATTCCAGAAGAATCTTTTGTTTTAGTTGGGAATTCTTACAAAGATATAAGCGATCTTTGTACCATAAGGAATCATTTTTCCAACTAAATGTATCAGATGTACTAGGATCTTGCTGCAACTTTGAATGGCCATCCCAAAAAAATTCTTTCTTCACCCTGTGGTAAGTTTTTAAAAATCCTGAGTGTCCTCCTAAAGGAGAAGTGTGCAATTCCAGAAGAATCTTTTGTTTTAGTTGGGAATTCTTGCAAAGATATAAGCGATATTTGTACCATAAGGAATCATTTTTCCAACTAAATGTATCAGATGTACTAGGATCTTGCTGCAACTTTTGAATGAGTGTCCATACATCTTTGTCCTCCTTCCATTCATCTCTTGCTTCGGTTATCCAATCTGGTTGGATAATAGAAATGGCACAAAGCAATGCTTCCACCTCTTCATTCTTTCTTGAGAGTGCATCTGCAACAACATTAATTTTTCCTTTTTTGTAGATTATTTCAAAGTCATAACCCAACATCTTTGTGACCCATTTTTGCTGCTCTTCTGAAGATAGTCTTTGTTCCAAAAAGTGTTTAAGACTATCATGATCAGCTTTTACCTTGAAGTGTCTTCCCATTAGGTAAGTTCACCATTTCTTTAGTGCATGCAGTATTGCTAACATTTCCTTCTCATAAATAGGTTTCTTTAAATACTTTCCTTTGATTGGACGACTTTCAAAAGCAATGGGTCTTCCTTCCTGCATTAAAACTGCACCAATTCCATTTCCTGAGGCATCACATTCCACAATAAAGGTTTTTTGTGAAGTCTGGTGTAGCTAAGACCGGTGCTAGGCACATTGCCTCTTTAAGACGTTCAAAGGCCTTAGTTGCTTCAGGAGTCCATGAAAATGCATCTTTCTTCAATAATGTTGTTAGGGGTGCTGCTATTCTCCCATAATTCTTAACAAACTTGCGATAATACCCTGTTAACCCGAGAAATCCTCGCAACTTCTTTATGGTTGTGGGGACTTTCCATTCCTTAATAGCTTTAATTTTGTTAGGGTCTACCTTAACACCCTCGTGAGATACAATATGACCCAGATATTCCACCTCTTGTACTCCAAAGAAACATTTGGATGTTTTTGCATATAATTGTTTCTCCTGCAATAGTTTGAGCACCCTGTCAACATGTTGAACATGATCCTTCCAAGACCTATTGTAGATTAGTATATCATCAAAAAATACTAGCACAAATTTTTCTAAGGAAGGGTTTGAAAATGGAATTCATCAACCCTTGAAATGTAGAAGGTGCATTGGTAAGGCCAAAAGGCATGACCAAAAATTCATAATGGACCTCATGAGTTCGAAATGCTGCTTTTGGAATATCTTCAGTCTTCATTCTAATTTGATGATATCCCGAACGAAGATCCAACTTGGTAAAATAAATTGCTCCATGTAATTCATCCAATAATTCATCAATCACAGGAATGGGAAATTTATCTTTAATGGTGAGCTTATTAAGCTCCCTATAATCCCGACACATTCGCCATGATCCATCCTTCTTGTGTACCAATACTACAGGAGCAGAGAAAGAACTTTGACTAGGTTGAATTATACCCGCCTCTAACATTTCTGCAATCATACGTTCAATTTCGCTCTTTTGGAAGTAAGGATATCTATAAGGCTGGATGTTTGGAGGAACACTTCCTGGAATCAAATGAATAGCATGATCATGATCACGAATAGGTGGGAGTCCTTTGGGAGTTTCAAACACCTTGGAATGATTTTCCAAGACTTGTTGGAGATCTGCAGAAATAGATGATTTTGATGTTAGAACTTCTAGTGAGCATAATTGTGCAATTACGCCTCGTTGTTCTTTCTTTAGAAGCTTTGTCATGACATTAGAGCTTATTATCCTTCCTGGCTTCCCTTCAATACCCCGTAATTCGACTTCCTTTCCTTCTGAAAAAAATTTCAAGAAAAGTTCTTGAAAATTAAAAGCTACCGTCTCCAAAGATTGTAACCATTGTACTCCTAGTACCACATCAGCACCTCCCATAGGAATGGAAAGCATTGGACTAGTCAATACATATTCCCCCATGGTTAGCTTGATATTATGGCATTTTCCAGAGCAATTTATAGTTCCTCCATTTGCAACCATCACTTGAAATTCTGGTGCTGGGTATAGGAAACAATTTAATTCTTTGGCTACCTTATAATGAATAAAATTATGGGTGCTACCTGAATCAATCAACACTATTACCCTTTTCTTCTTGATATGTCCTTCTATCTTGAGAGTTTGAGGAGTGGTAATTCCTGCCAGTGCATTACACGACATGGTCGGATTCATTTCTTCCTCTTCTAGGGTTGGTTCCTGGTGTATATCCTCTTCTTGTTCATTTTCTTCTTCCTCTTCACAATCTATGTAAAATAATTTCTTCTCAGGACACTTATGACCTTTAGTGTATTTGCTATCACAACTGTAGCAAAGCCCTTTTGCTCTTTTTTCTTCCAATTGTTGTGGTGTCAACCTTGTAGGTTGTGGAAATCCAGGCGTAGCAACACTTCCTTCTTTATAGAATTGAGTGGTAGGCTTCCTTGTCGCCATTATTTTACATTCAACTTTTCTTGCCAACCTGAATGCCTTCTCCAATGAATTCGGTTCCAAAACGCGAACTTCATGTTGGATGTTATCCTTTAAAGTGCCTATGAAGAGATCGATCTTGTGTTCCTCTGGAATATCAGTTACCCTTATATTCAATTTTTGGAAGTCCTCAATGTGCTGCCC